>JAQZBX010014454.1:0-38612 GCA_029593785.1 Cabassous unicinctus
ATAAATTTTGATGAAATTTAACATGGCCTTTTTCCATCAGTGCAAGATCATGTAGAACAACCTCCATTGCCCCCAAAATGCCCCATGTTCCATCTATTCTATTCCTCCCTCCCCCTCTCCTTGGGACCCACAGCAATTATGAAGCTTCACTCCTTGAAGAACAAGATTCATAGTTACTTGCGACAACATTGAGGGCTTGACATACCGGCTTGTCCTCCCCTATTAGGCACTGCCTATGCTCTCGAGAGACTCCCACCCCTCTATTTGAGAACATAGCAGGATTCCCCATGATGGGAGTCCAACACCTTCCCATTCATTATGTGGGTCTCCATCCACTGATACAACCCACTATGACAAGATGAACACTCACACACTCCCTAGAAGCCTGCCCCAGTGTGCCCTGTCCCGAATGCCCCCAGTAACTTTCCCCTGCCATATTGCCAAAAGAACATTCCCAATGTTGCACTTTCAATCACATACCTGCAAATCCCCAGTGTTCACCTGGTCCCTCCCATAACCCTCCTCCTGTTCTATGGACAGTCCAAGCCACCCTCCCCACCCTACCTCCTCACAAACCAGCACCACCAAACCCAATAGTATCACTACATCACTGTTACGCCCATCCACTGCATAACTGCATACTTCCACCTTATTATAGATTTTGCCCATATGGGCATTGGCTCACAACCTTCTTGTCCCTTTCTTTCTCTTGTAAACCTATCTTTCAGACTCTAGCTCTATGAGTCTGCTCAATTTACTTAATTCATATCAGTAAGGTCATGTAATATTTGTCCTTCAGTGCCTGACTTGCTTCACTCAACACAAGATCTTCAAGATTCAAGATAATATTTTTAATAGTATTCCTCAACAGTTTTGACCACAATCTCTCAATCTTAGCAATACTGATTTTTTTTTAATGATTTATTTATTTTATTTATTTATCCCCCCCTCTTGCTGCTTGTGCTGCTGTGTCCATTCGCTGTGCGTCTTCTCCGTGTCTGCTTATGTCCCCCTTGCTGTGAGGTCTTGCTGCATCAGCCCACGGCGCCGCTCGAGCTGGCCTGCCCTCACAAGGAGGCGCCGGGAAGCGAACCCGGGGCCTCTCATATGGTAAACGGGTGCTCTATCCATTGCGCCACACCCACTTCCTGCCGTGAGGTTGCTGCATCAGCCCACCGCACCGCTCAGGCCGGCGTGCCCTCACAAGGAGGCCTCGGGACGCGAACCCGGGTCTCCCACATGGTAAACGGGGGCTCTATCCACTGAGCCACACCCGCTTCCCGCAATACTGATATTTTATACTGGATAATTCTTTATTGTGGAAGCTGCCTATGAATTGTAGGATGTTTGCTGTATCCCTAGCCTCTGCCTACTAGATGTCAGCAGCTTTCCTTCTTGAGTTGTGACAACAAAAACTGTCTCCAGAATTGCCATTTTTTTTATCAGTAGGGGAAATAAATATGTTGCAATATTCTGATGATTATATATGTGGAAGTAACATCTTATTGCCCAATTTCAACCTCTTTAGTTATTACTAAGTGTAAACATTTTTCTTATGTTTACTGATCTCATAGTTGTGGAACCCTGAACTTAAGAAACTCCAGTCTTTTAAATGAGCTGAAACAAACCCACCCAACTTGTGCCCCAAAAGGAGATATTATCTTTATTTTCTCAGATATCAAACAAATCTGTCCATTGATCTGGAGGAAGATACTATATCTTCCAAGGCTGTTCACTATACAAACATCCTTGAAAAGATAGTCTTGAGCCTCTTGTAAGCCTCTGCTTACAAGATGTGAAGAAATGAGAGAGATTTTCCATGGAGAATTGTCCCCCAATAGATGGAAATGATGTCCCTCAAGCTCTGAATCCTGACATAAAGTTATAAAGTATAACTAGATAAAACAAAAAAAACCTGGACAAAACTTAAAACAAAACTGGATGGCAACTATCTCCATGCATCCCAAAATACAAATAAATGAGGAGAAAATACCAGAAACCACAAGACCTGTAGGAGTAAGAAGAAGCAGCAGCAACTGGGTGACATGTGATGGATATGAGAACAGGAGAAACTCAAAATGGTCAACTGGCATTCAATGGCAAAGTATTGTAGGCCAATGTAATAACAGCATCTGAAACTGGGAAGACTCCAAAACTCAATGAGTGAGAGGTCTATGGTAAAAAAAGACAGAAGACTCCTGGGTATTCTCAAAACTGACCCATCAGGGCTCCATTTCCAGATATAACACTATGCTGAAGAGAAACTGCTGGGATTGAATCAAAATTGAGCTTGAGGACAAGAGAGACAAGGAAAGAAGTCTAGACTTAAGTTGCCCACATGTGTCTTTAGAACATTTGAAATGTGGCTAATGGGAGGGAAGAAAGCGTGTTTGGAAAAACTCAGATGTAAATATAATTTTTCAACTGTAAATTTTATGAACTCCAAATACAGATCAATTATTTCTAGAAAATTTATCATGTGAATTGAGATGTGCTGTAAGAGCAGAATTCAAAGACTTAATACAAAAAATGTAAAATATCTCATTAATGATTGTTTATATTGGTTGCATGCTGGAATGGAAATATTTAGGATATATTGGCTTAAATAAAATATATTATTAAAAGTAATGTTACCATTATCTCCACCATTTTAAACATGATTATTAGAAAATTAAAATTACATATGTGGTATACATTATATTTCTTTTTTTATAATAATTTTTTTTTATTTTTTTAAAGATATTTAGGTTACAAAAATGTTACACAAAAAATATAAGGATTCCTATATGCCCCACTCCCCACACCTCCCACACCCTCCCACATAAACATCCTTCATTAGTGTGGCACATTCATTGCAATTGATAAACACATCTTGGGGCTTTGCCATTAGGCATGGACCATAGTTCACATTGTAGTCTGCACTCTCTCCCACACAGTTCTGCATGTTATGTGATGATATAAAATGGCCTATATCTGTCATTGAAATATTCAGGACAATACCCAAGTCCCGAAAAAGCCCCTGTATTACAACTGTTTTTCTCTCTCCCTACCCCCAGAGCCTCCAGTGGCCACTGGCTCCAAATCACTGTTGTAATTTCTTCCATTGCTAGAATCACAATATTTCTATACTAGAATACCAGTAAGTCCACTCTAGTCCATAGTTCTTTCCCCAGTCCTGAGAATTCTGGGATGGTGATGTACACTCCAACTCTAATTGAGAGGGGCCTTATATTCCATGGGGAAGATGGATGGGACTATCTTGCTTGCAATTGCAGACTCTCTCTGTTACACTATTCAGGTCTACACCAAGGTAGAAGAGCCCAGAGCCCAGAAAACTGAGAAAACAAACCAATGTGTTTTTGAACACTACACAAATGAACTGAACAGGAGCTCTGTCAAATTAGAAAAGTTTCCTAGACTCCACCTTATTCTAAAATTTCAAGATAATTTATTTTGCATAAAGGTGAGCAACAGAGGAGTATCAATAAAAAGTTATCTTCTACAGAATTGAGTGAGAGAGAGTGTAAACTACAATGTAAACTATAATCCATGCCTAGTGGCAATGCTCCAAAATGTGTTTATCAGTTGCAATGAATGTACCACACTAATGAAAGATGTTGCTAATGTGGGAAAATGTGGTAGGTGTAGGGAGCAGGGCATACAGGAATCCCCTATATGTCCTCTCAAACATTTATGTAATCTAAGTATGTTTTAAAAAATAAAAAAGTAAAAAGAAAAAAATAAAAATAAGTAAATAAAAAGTTATCTAAAGACAAAATAGAGAATAAAGGACAGAATAACTTCCTTACAGAAAATAAAGCATGCCAGTAAAAGATACCCATAAATCAGATCAAAACTATAGTCTACTGCTTTATGACAAGCTAAAAACATAAGCAATTAAAGGGGTATCATGCCCAGAGCAGCAGACCAGTTTTCAAACATAATATCTCTTTTTGGAATTCATAAATAATATTAAACTGCCACATTCCAAAAAGATATTACAATATCTCTGAATTCCAAAATGATATTGCAATACTCAGAAAAAAACACACACACAAACAAACAAAAAAAGTAACCTTAAATCAGTAACAATGTTAAGTACAAAATCACAATCAGTTCATAGAAATACAGTTTGTCTTGGGGCAAAGTCCCTTCTGGCTGTAGACCTCTGAAACTTACAAAACAATTTATCTGCTTCCAATATACAAAGGGACAGACAAAGGATTAACATTTACATTACCATAAGGAGAATTTGGGAGGGAAACATGAGTCACTGGTCCCCAACAGTTCTGACAACCTGCAGGGCATACTCCATTAGATTTCAAAGTCTGAGAGTCATTCTTAAGATGATGGTTTCTTCTCCCTGGGGCCTCATGGGGGCCACAGGTTTTCCCAATGGCCACTTTCTTGGTTCCACCCTCATCCAGCATCTGAGCTGTGCCCAAGCTCCAGACCTTACCCTCCAAGAATGTTGGGGTGATTGCCACACTTTACCCAATCTCCGGGGTAGAGTCTCAACCCTCTTAGTATAGTGAGGTGGAGGCAACTTTCTCCCTAATCTCTGGCATACAAGCCCAACTCAGAGCAATGAGTTGGTGACCTGGCTCCCCTAATGTATGGGGGAAAAGCCCACCCCTCTCAGACCTATGGGGTTTTGACCTCACTCTCCCTAACCCTTGGGGAATGTGCGCCACCATCTCTGTAGCCTGGGGTGGCAAAACTCTCCCTGAACAGTGGGCTGGAACATCCACCCTCTTCAACTGCTGGGGCAAACTCACCCTCTCTGTATACATGGGTGGGGTTCCACTCTTGGCCCAAGTAGATGTCTTAATTCCAGACCTCAGCTTCCATAGTTTTCCTCTTAAAGCCATTTTTGCTTCCATCTTTCCCCTCCATGTCCCTTTTAGTCCAGTGTTGTTCATACAGCTCTCTCAAAAAGCTTGTTGGTTTAGCATGTAGGAAGCAGGGGTCCAAGCCATCAGACAGCAAGACTTTCCACAAGTCTTTCCTAGATAACTGCATTTTTTATCCTGATTTACAAGTTCCAAGTCTAGTTAAGTCCTCAAATTGGGTGCTGTCTGGGGGCTTGATTTCCAGAGGCCTGGAATTACTGGAATCAGTTCCTGGTTTCTTTGTGCCCAACAATTCAGTCCTCAGCTTATCTTTCTCATCTAGCATTTTACTATAAGCTGCAAGGAGAAGCCAGGCTGCATTTTCCACATTTAGTTTGGAGTGTTTTTATCAAAAAAGGGTGCTGTACTTTGTCAAATGCCTTTTCTGCATCAATTGAGAGGATTATGAGCAACAAATGAAAAAATAGATAAATGGGACCTCCTCAAAATTCAACACTCTTGCACCTTAAAGGACTTTGTCAAAGGGTGAAAAGGCAACAAATTCAATGGGAGAAAATATTTGGCAATCACATATCTGGTAAGGGTTTAATATCCATGATATATAAGGAGGTCATACAACTCAACAATAAAAAGACAAAGTATTCGATGAAAAAAATTGGCAAAAGACTTGAAAAGACAACTGTCCAAAGAAGAAATACAAATGATGAAGAAACACTTGAAAAAATGTTTGACATCAATAGCAATTAGGGAAGTGCAAATCAAAACTACAGTGAGATATCATTTCACCCCTATTAGACTGGCCACTATTAAAAAGTCAGAAAACTGTAAATGTTGGAGAGGATGTGGAGAGATAGGAATGCTTATTCATTGTTGGTGGTAATGTAGAATGGTACAGCTACTGTGGAGGACTGTTTGGCAGTTCCTAAGGAAGTTGAATATAGACTTGTCATGGACCTGGCAATATCATTGCTAAGTATATACCCAGAAGAACTGAGAGCAATGACATGAATAGATATCTGCACACTGATGTTCATAGCAGCATTATGCATGACAGGCAAAAGTTGGAAACAACACAGGTGTCCATCAACTGATGAATGGATAAACAAATTGTGGAGTGTACACATGATGGAATATTATGCAGCGGTAAGAAGAAATGAAGTTGTGAAACATATGACAACATGGATGAACCTGGAGAACATTATGTTGAGTGAAGCAAGCCAGACACAAAAGGAAAAATACTGTATGATTGCCCTACTATGAACTAAATATATTATGTGAAATATGAATATGGGTAGAATTGCATGTATAAGACCATTTTTCCTTGAAGCTGAACAAATGTAAGTTAATATCAGACAAGGAAAAAAACCTACCCTTAGCATTGTACTCAATGGTGAAAGACTGAAAGCTTTCCTGCTGAGATCTGGAACAAGACAAGGGTACCCACTGTCACCATTATTATTAAATATTGTGTTAGAAGTTCTAGCTGGAGCAATTAGGCTAGACAAAGAAATAAAAGGCACAGAAATAGGAAGGGAAGAAGTAAAGCTTTCACTATTCATTGATGACATGATCCTATATCTAGAGAATCCTGAAAAATCCACAATAAAGCTACTAGAATTAATAAACGAGTTCAGCAAAGTGGCAGGATACAAGGTTAATAGGCAAAAAGTCAATAACATTTCTATACACTGCTGATGTGCAATCTGAGGAGGAAATCAGGGAAAAAATTACATTTATAATAGTGACTAAAACAATCAAATATTTAGGAAGAAACTTAACCAAGGACATAAAGGACCTGTATTCAGAAAACTACAAAACATTGCTAAAAGAAACTGGAAGAAGATTTAAATAAATGGAAGGACATTCTGTGTTCATGGATTGGAAGACTAAATATCATTCAGATGTCAATTTCACCAAAACTGATTTACAGATGCAATGCAAACCCAATAAAAATCCCAACAGCCTTTTTTGCAGAAATCGAAAAGCCAATAATCAAATTTATTTGGAATGGTAAGGGACCCCAAATAGCAAAAAATGTCTTAAAAAAGAAGAAGGAAGTTGGAGGACTGTCACTTCCTGACTTTAAATCATATTACTTAGCTACAGTAGTAAAAACAGCATGGTACTGGCATAAGGACTGACAGATTCACCAATGGAACTGAATCAAGAACCCAGAAATTGACCCTGACATCTACAGTCAAGCAATTTTTGACAAGGCTGTTAAGCCCATCCAGTGGGCCAGAACAATCTTTTCAACAAATGGTGCTGAGAGAACTGGATAGCCATATCCAAAAGAAAGAAAGAGGCCCCCATCTCACACCTTGTACAAAAATTAACTCAAAATGGATCAAGGACTTAAATATAAAAAGAACCATAAAACTCCTAAATGAAAATGTAGGAAAACATCTGCAAGATTTTGTGGTAGGCAGTGGTTTCTTAAACCCTACCCCCAAAGCATGATATTATTTTTCAATCTAAATATTTTTTTTATTTCTTTTTTAATTTTCATGAATGAGTATTTGTATTTTACCACCATAAAAATATTTAATTAAAAAAACAATAACTCTAATATTTGGAAAATATAAGAAATAATCAAGATAGCTTAAATTAGAGAATTAAAACCAAAAGCAGTTCATTAATCAATTATGTGCACATATTTTAAAATACAGTGAAATATATAGAGCTTTAGAAGGTCTTACTTAAAAAAAGAAAGTACATGAAGAAGACCCAAGATGGCAACACAGTAGAAAGCTTAACAATCAGCTCATCCCACAGGGCAACTAATAATCAGCCAGGGTCTGTATGGATCAACTGTTTGGGGGGCTCCAGAGACAAGAAAAATGTACTGGACCATCTAGAAAAGAACAAGAAGAGGAGACTAGCCATTTGCAGTGAAGATTTGTGAGTACGTTCTTCCACATTGCAGAGGCCACTCTGGACCCAATCCCCAGCTGGAAGCAGAAGCTCTCTTTCCCAAATGCAGGGGAGAAGAAGTAGCCTGGTGCCAACTACAGAGGATGACTGGCAAATTCGGCTACATGGATTTTGATCCTGAGCACAGCTGAGGTTGAAACCTGCCCAAGCCACCAAAAAACCAGCAGCATTTGTGCTGTGTCTACCCCCAGCAATAGTGGAAGGAGTGGTGACTGAAAAGCATACCATTCCCCTAGGACAATAGGGATCAGATCCAGGGCAATCAGCTTAGAAAGTCACTGTTTAGGCCCACACACACAACAGGAATGGAAATTGGGTGCAGTTTGAACTTTTTCTCAGGGCAAAGTAGGCAGATTCACACTGGTCCCTAATGCACACTGGAAGGAGGGGAAACATGCACTCTCTCAAGGGGAGTGCAGGCAGATTCTATGGGCTGGGTGAATCTGCCTGCTTTGCCCTGAGAAAATGTCCCCTAGGACAGAGTGGAATCCTGCACTCTTTCATGGGCAGGGTGGGCAGATTCACCCCCCCCCACCCCCCATCAACCTTAAAAGGGCCACTGTACACTGGGCTCCAATGCTCCCTGGAAAGAGGGGAAAGTGTGGGCAGATTCACCCTGCTCACCTTGAACAGCTGATGCACTCTCATCCTCAAGATGCCCCAGGAAGAAAAGGAACCAAGAACCCTCTCATCGTTCTCCCTCAAGACAGTTCAGACAGGGTCACCTTTCCCACCTGGGGGGCATAACAGAGAGTGGCAGTTGATCAGTGGCAGATCTCAGGGGCTGGGAGCTGTGCAAGTTTTCATCTCTGTAGGCTGGCAACCTCAGCCTCAACCATGCCCCCACCAGGAGCTAAGTCAGCTGAGAATTAAAGGTACAGAATAATCTTAGGACAGTGGAAAACAACTGGATAAAGAGTGCTACCTGCTGGATACTTTAAGAAAGCCTAGATTGGGGGAACCATCAAAGAGCAGATTGGAGGCCTTTAGGGACTATTCTCCAGAGCACATTGGAATCAATCTACACTCCCTTCATAGGTCCCCTGAGCCTGTTTGACTGGGAGAACAGAGCTGGGAAGGCTGTCTCCAGGAGGACAATTCTACCAAAATTAGCCCTCTAGGAAATAGCAGCAAGAGAAGACAAAAGGAGTATTAAAAATATACAGAGGCAAATAAAAGACAAACAGAACATTCTGACATTCATAGAGGAGTGACAGAGGAAGCTTTAGCAAAAAACCAACAAATTAATAAAAGCATGGTGTAAAAAGAGAAACTGAACACAGAATAAACATAAAAATCAGATACAAAAACACCAGCAAAAAATTACAAGACATACTAAGAAACAGGAAAGTAGGGCCCAGCCAATGGAACAAATTAAACCTTCAGATGAAACACAGGATTTGAGACAACTAATCACAGATAGCCAAACAAATCTCCTTAATGAATTCAATGAGATAGCTAAAGAGATTAAGAATATTAAGAAGACACTGGTTGAACACAAAGAATTTGAAGGTTTGCAAAGAAAAGTATCATATCTTATGAGAATGGAAGACACAATGGAAGAGAATAAAAATACATTGGAATCTTCCTCCCTGTCAGTTGTTGCAAAGGAAAAGGGAGGGGGAGTCAGGGGGGTTTTCTTCAGTGAATTTGGCTAGCAGAACCTGCTTTGAATCTCGTCTCTGGCCAGACCAAAACATAGACAGATTGAAACACCTCCCTGGAAAGGTGCGCTGACGAGTGCCATCTGCTGGCTATTCTAGAAAATGCATGGACAAAAACCTGTTGGTTCTCTCTGTACCCTAACTCCTGGGAGAAAGTCTGCACCTCCTTAGTGAGTCTCTGATCAGACTTTGATAACTTAAGTTTTAAAGACAGAATAAGTTGAACCAAATATCAAAGAAGAACTCTGAAAAAAAAAAAAAAACAATATGCAAGAGAGAAATTGGCCATCAGAGTAAATTCACCAACATATTCAGATGCCTAGACATCTGCAAAAAATTACAAACTATACTAGGAAACAGGAAGACATGTCCCAGCCAAAGGAATAAACCAAATATCATGAAGAGATATAGGATTTAAAACAATTAATCAATGATAATCACACAACTCTACTAAGTCAATTCAAAGAATTGGAAGAAAATATGAATAAATAGATAAAGGATAGTAAGAAGACACTGAGTGAGCAAAAGAACAATTTGAAAGCCTGCAAATAAAAGTCACAGACCTTATGAGATTGAAAGACACAATGGAAAAGTTTTAAAAAAAAAACATTAGGGGCACAGAAGAGCAGATTTGAATTGCTCAAAGACAGAATTAGTGATTTTGAAGACAGAATATCTGAATTGAAAAAGACAGGAGAACAGAAAGAGAAGAGAATGGAAATAATAGAACAGGGTCTCAGGGAATTGAATGACAATGTGAAATGCACAAAAATACATATTATGAGTTTTCCAGAAGAAGAGAATAGAAAAGAGAAAGGGACAGAAAGAATATTTGAGGAAATAATGACCAAAAACTTCCCAACTCTTTTGAAAGACATACATATCAGCATCCAAGGACAATGCACCCCAAATAGAATAAATCCAAATAGGGCTACTCCAAGAAACTTACTATTCAGAATGTCAAATGCCAGAGATAAAGACTGAATTCTGAAAGCAGCAAGAGAAAAACAATTCATCACATAAAAGGAAGCCTCAATAAGATTAAGTACAGATTTCTTATCAGAAACTATGGAGGCAAGAAGGCAGTGGTATGATATATGAAAGGTTCTGAAAGAGAAAAACTGCCAGCCAAGAATTCTTTATCCAGCAAAACTTTCCTTCAAAATGGAGGGCAAGTTTAAAGTCTTCACAGATAAGCATAAATTAAGAGTATAGCACAAAGAGATTGATTTACAAGAGATACTAAAGTGAGTGCTGCAACCTAAAAGGAAAAGACGGGAGAGAGAGGCCTGGAGAATAATGGAGAAATACAATTATTAGTAAGGATAACAAAAAGGGTAAAAAGACAGATAATAGTAAGATAGGTCAATGGAAAGTCAAAAGTTATAATGGATGAAATAAGTAATGCCTTTACAGTAATAGCATTAAATGTTAATGCATTAAACTTCCCAATCAAAAGACACAGACTGGCAGAATGGATTAAAAAATCTAAGCCATCTACATGCTGTCTACAAGAGACTCACTTTACACAGAGGCTACAAGTAGACTAAAAGTAAAAGATTGGAAAAAGATATTTGATGCAAACAAGAATCAAAAGCAGAGCTGGTGTAACGATACTAAAATTGACTTTATATACAAAACTGCTACAAGATGAAGAAGGACATTATATATTAATTAAAGGAGGAATTCACCAAGAAGAAATAACAATAATAAATATTTATGCACAAAACCAGGGTGCTGAAAATACATGAGCACACATTTGCAAAACTGAAGAAATAAATATCTCTACAATTATAGTGGAGGCTTTAATACACCACTCTCAGTATTAAATAGATAATCTGGACAGAGGATAAATAAAGAAACAGAGAACTTGAATGATATGATAAATAATATAATAAATGAACTAGAACTCACAGACATATATAGAACATTGCATCCCAAAACAGGAGGATATATATTTTTCTCAAGTACTCATGGACGTTTCTCCAGGAATGGAGAAAATAGTCATTTAGAAGATTGAAATTATACAAAGCATTATCTCTGATCATAATGGAATGAAGCTGGAAATCAACAACCAGTGGAGAAAGGGAAAACTCACAAATACATGGAGGCTAAGCAACATACTCTTAAACAATCAGTGGGTAAAAGAATAAATCACAAGAGTACTCAGTAAATATCTCAAGATGAGTGAAAATGAGAACACAATATATCATAATCTATGGGATGCAGTGAAGGCAGAACTGAGAGGGAAATTTATAGTCATCAACATTTACATTAGAAAAGAAGAAAGAGCTGAAATCAAAGACCTAACTGAACACTTACAGGAACTAGAAAAAAGACACTAAACTAATCCCAAAGTAAGCAGAAGGAAAGAAATAACAAAGATTAGAGCAGAAATATGTGAAATTGAGACAACAACAACAAAAAAACACAATAGACTCAACAAAACCAAAGTTGGTTCTTTGAGAAGATCAACAAAATTGACAGTTAGCTAGACTGACAAAGAGAAAAAGAGAGAAGATACAAATAAAACTGGAAATGAGAGGGGAGGTATTGCCACTGACCCTGAAGAGATAATAGAGATCATAGGAGGATACTATGAACAACTATGCCAAAAAAACTAGACAATGTAGATGAAATGGATAAATTCCTAGAAACACACAAACAACTTACACTGATCCTAGTAGAAATAGAAGAGCTCAACAAACCAATCACAAGGAAAAAGTTTGAAACAGTCATCAAAAACCTCCCAAAGAAAAAAAGCCCAGGACCAGATGGCTTCATGGGTGTATTTTACCAATCATTCAAAAAATTAATATCAATCTTGCACAAAGTGTTCCAAAAAAAATAGAACAGGATGGAATGTTACCAAACTCATTCTATGAAGCCAATATCACCCTAATATCAAAGCCAGATAAAGATAACATGAAAAAAGAAAATTACAGAGCAATTTCTCTAGTGATTACAGATGCAAAAATACTCACCAAAATACTTGCTAATCAAATCCAACAGCACATTAAAAGAATTATAGATCATGATCAAGTGGGGTTTGTCCCAGCTATGAAAGGGGAGTTCAACACAAGTAAATAAATCAATGTAACATATCACATTACTAATTGAGGAAGAAAAATCATAAAATCATCTTGATTATTTCCTATGTCCTGTGGTAGCTGCAGCAATGAAGCTCTTTGGCGTGTTAGCAGTGCTCCTTATGCTTTTCGTGCTGATTCGTGGTCATGTTGATTTGTTTGTAAGCTGTAGTGAAGAGTGGCTGAATGTCGAAATTAAACGAAGGCCTCTTACCAGATACCTTCAACCTCAGTCTTCTGAACTATTTCTGGGAACTGGTTGTCCTGTAACGAGAGAGGAGTCGGAATTCTTTGAGTTCCATTATTTTGTATATTTTTGTGGCATCAAGATTTATGAACACACATTAGGTATTCTCTTTGAAAGTGCAATAATTTTCGAACCTGAGAATTTGTCAGAGGATACATCCCAATATCATGCTATGTTCCAAGCCAAGACTCGGTATATGAGAGTTGAAGACCAGAGGCTTCAAAGACATTTTACCAGGCTTTTATGAAAACTTTCAATCAATCACCTTTGTGAACAAAATGAAACGATGTCATCACTGTATGTCCAGGGAGCCAGTGACAGGGAAAAACACCATATCGACTCAAGTGCAAAACATGAGTGTCTATCCAGGAAAGACATTTGGGAATACTTGTTCCCCTGTTGGACTATATACATTTTATCCCTCCCTCTTAAATTTTGGAATTACATTATAAATTCTGGACAAACTTATTAATTAATAAGCAAACTTATTAATCTGGACACTATGGCAGCCTGAGGATTGCACTGCCTCTTAAGTTGGACAAGTGTTCTTTTTAAATGAAGTAGCTTTGTTGCCCAAATTTATGAATGCTTTGTGTGTGTATGGCGGGGATGAGCCTCTCCACATTTTAACTTTGCAATGAAGTCATTTTTAAAAATAAAAATTTGTATATTAAAAAAAAAATTTTTTTTTAAATCATCTTGATTGATGTGGAAAAGGCATTTGACAAAACCCAATGTCCTTTTTTGATGAAAAATCTCTGAAAAGAATAGAAGGAAAATTTCTCAACATGATAAAGTGCATATATGTAAAACTGAGAGCTAACATTTTACTCAATGGAGAAAGACTGAAAGCTTTCCTGCTGAGATCAGGAAAAAGACAAGGATGCCCACTATCACCACTGTTATTCAATATTGTGCTGGAAGTTCTAGCTAGAACAATTAGGCAAGAAAGAGAAATAAAAGGCATCCAAGTATGAAAAGAAGTAAAACTTTTGCTAATGATCGTGTATCTAGAAAATCCCCCCAAATCCACAACAAACCTACTTGAACTAACAGATAAGTTCAGCAAGATGGCAGAATACAAGATTAATATGCAAAAATCAGTAGCATTTCTATATACTACTAATGAGTAATCTGAGAAAGAAGTCAGGAAAAACTCCCATTTACAATAGAGACTAAAATGATAAATATTTAGGAATAAACTTAAACAAGGACATAAAGAACTTGTATTCAGAAAATTACAAAACAATTGCTAAAAGAAACCACAGAAAACCTAAATAAATGGAAGGACATTCAATTTCATTGATTGGAAGACTAAATATTAAGATGTTAATTCTATCCAAATTCATCTACAGATTCAATGCAATCCCAATAAAACTTCCAACAGCCTTTTTTTACATAAGTGGAAAGGCCAATTGTCAAATTTTTTGGAAGGGTAAAAGGTCCCAAAAAGTCAAAAAATATATTTTAAAAAAAGAATAATGAAGTTGGAGGACTTTCACTTCCTGACTTTAAAGCAAATTACTTAGCTTCAGTGGTAAAAACAGCATGGTACTGGTGTGAAGATAGGTATGAGACCAAAGGAATAACATTGAATGTTCAGAAATACATCCTCAAATTTATGGCAAAGTGATTTTTGACAAGGCTGTTAAGCCCATCCAGCCTGGCCAGAACAGTCTATTCAACAAATGGCACTGGAAGAACTGGATATCCATATCCAAAAGAAAGACAGAGGAACCCTATCTCATACCTTATACAAAAATTAATTCAAAATGGATCAAATATAAAAGCTACCACCATAAAACTCCTAGAAGAAAATGTAGGAAAACATCTTTAAGATCTTGTGGTAGGTGGTGTTTTCAAAGCAACCACCTACCACAGTGAAAGAAGAAATGTATAAATGGTACCTCCACAAACTTAAAACACTTTTGGGCTTCAAAGGACTTTGTCAAGAAAATGAAAAGACAGCATACTCAATGGGAGAAAATATTTGGAAACCAGATATCTGATAAGGGTTTGATATCCAAGTTATATAAAGAGGTCATACAACCCAATGATAAAAACACAAGCAATTCAATTTTAAGAATGGGCCAAAGACTTGAATAAGCATTTCTCCAAAGAGGAAATACAAATGGCCAAACAGCACATGAAAAAATGTTCAACATCATTAGCTATTAGGGAAATGCAGATCAAAACTACACTTTGATATCATTCACACCTTGTAGAATGGCCATTACTACAAAAAAACAAAAAACAACAAGTGCTGGAGAGGATGTGGAGAATAGTGCAGACTTTGTGGAAAACAGTTTGATGGTTCCTCAAAAAATTCAATATAGAACTGCTGTATAATCCAGCAATCCTTTTACTAAGAATATATTCAGAAAAACTGAAAGCCAGAATGTGAACTGACATTTGCACACCAATCTTCAAAGCAGCATTATTCACAATTGCTAAAATATGGAAGCAACCCAAGTGTCCTTCAACTGATGGGTGGATAAACAAAATGTGGTATATACACACAATGGAATACTATTCACCTGTAAGAAGAAATGAAATCAGGATGCATATGACAACATGGATGAACCTTGAGGACATCATGTTGAGTGAAATAAGTCAGACAACTATTGTATGGTCTCACTAATATGAATTAATATTATGAGTAAACTCATGGCATTAAACTATACAATATTGGTTACCAGAATATAGAATGTGGGTTGAGAATGGGGAGCTGATGCTGAATGTATGTAGAATTTTCAATAAGATTGATTGTAAATGTGTGGAAATGAATAGAGTTGATGAAAATACATTATAGTGGGTATAAGTAACACTGCTGACTTATAAATGTAACTGTGGCTGAAAGAGGTTGTCTGTGGATGTAATATTTCAATTGAAAGGAAGCTAGAGAATAATGTAAGGACTTACAACAGTGATTTTGGTGGTGGATGAAGGTTGTGGTTAATAATATAAGAATGTTCTTCCTTTACAAAGTCTTAAATATATGGTGATAAATGTGAAAATTACAACTAATATAACTTATGGATTACAGTTAACAGTAATATTGTAATATTTTTGCAGCAATGGCAAATAAGATATATAAATTCTAAGGGACAAAAATAGCAGGGTATAAGGGGATATGGGATTTTTCTTTCTGGAGTAATGAAATTCTAAAATTGACTGAGGTGATGACAGCACAACTCTGTGATAAACATAAGAGCCTCTGAATGTGCAGTTTTAATGGATTGTACAAAGCATGGGACTGTAGAACACAATGAATCCTGTGGATGAAGATGGACTGTGATTAACAGAACAAATATGAAAATATTCGCTCATGAACTATAACAAGTATATAATACTAATACAGGGTATCATTAACTGGGTAGGTTGGGGGAAAAATACACCAAATAAGATATTGGCTATAGTTTGTAGTAATATTTTGATGATGCTTTTTCATAGTTTGTAACAATTGTTTCACAACAATGCGATGTGTTGGTGGTGGAATAATGTATGGGAGCCCTGTGTGATGATATGCATGTTTGTTTTGTAAGTTCACAATTTATACTATACACTTATTATATATGGATATTCATGTATGTATGATAAACTTCAATTTTTAAAAAGTTAAAAATAAAGTAGATACAAATAGATGAATTAAATAGATGAGTAAAAGAGATGTGTATAATAGCCTTTTATAACTTTTTACATTCTTTAAAATGTGAAGGAGACGTTTCCCTCCTCTCTGGGAAAATGTAAATTTTTGCAGCTTATCAAGAAGATATGGAATAAATTAATAATGTATGAACAAAGTAAGTATATATAATCAAAAGTTATCCTAAATTAGTTTTTGTAGTGAAATAGCTTTATAATAATTTAACATATTCAAGGAGAATAATTTTAAAAATTATTACAGAACGTAGACAAGGAGGAATTGTAACAGTATTTTTTTATTCGAGCCAGTGAATGTTTGCAAATTACAAATCTGATTAAGTCACTCTATCATCAGCAGAATCAACAGGCCACATATACCCTCCCTGGCTTCTAGTAGCTCTTGGGAGGTGTGTCAATATACTCCATGAAATCCAGGTTCTTCTGTCAGTCTGGAATACTTTTCACTCCTTCAGCACCCAGTTTAACTCCAACTTATTACTTATAAGGCTTAAATATGCCTGCCCCTTCCTCCAACCACCTCCCAGTCACCTGCAGTTTCCCTTCACTGCCTCTCTCATAGTGATACTATTACCAATACTTCAGGGAGTTGTTTAATTCATATCTTTCTGTCCCCTTCCCTCATCATCCAAAATATAAACTTCATGTGGTCAAGGACTGCTTCTTTTTGCTCACCACCATATTCCCATGGTCTTGTACAGTAAGCGTTCAATAAATGTGAATCAAATATTAAATGAAATTTGAGACTTATAGCTGCCAAAAGAAATACAAAAGAAAGTAGTTGACTAACTTCATGAATAGAGTTGCCATATTTGATATAAAATATTAAATGCATTTTTCTGTAACTTAAAGAACAAAACACCATGAGCCAATAATGCTTATCCTTGGAATTTAAATATGCTTCAATTTAAGTACTATAGTAAATTAATTTATCACATAAATATATTAAAGCAAAAGTTGATAAATTCAATAGAAATTAAAATATATCTGATAATTTTTAACAGACATTGCTGCAAATGTTGTTGTGTTGTTACTAAGCAAATCAGGGATTCTCTGCCTGATGCACTCAAGATGATCAATTCCTGAGACATCGGAGTTTCAAAGAGATAAAGAGTTTATTGCTAGGCATGAAGCAGGAGATCAGATGACCTATCAGCCTAAAATATGTCTCCTTGAATTGTGGTAATTCTGGTAATTTTATAGTGTCCAAAGGCAGGCAGATTTATGCTAATGAGCATAGTGGCTTCAGATGAATGGAGAGCTGATCTAATTATTGAGCATGCATAGGTTGATTAGTTTTAAGCTACTGCACATGTCAGGTGGGCCAATTTTGGTTAGACCATCTAGTAAGATAGTTTAGGAATTGGGATGAGTTAGTTCTAGGCTAACTGAAGTTCCTTCATTAATAAATATTAGGGGCTGTCTAATGATCATAAGACTTCAAAGTTGTAAAACAGGATGGGGAGGTACAGGCTGGGTCCAGTCACATGGTTTTACAATCATAAGATAAAGGTAATGTAATTTTACTAGCATTATCAAAGATAAAGCATCTGGGTTCCAGTTCAGTGAGTTTCATTAATTTCAGGTAATTATTTGGCTTTCCTACAATATTTTAGAAAGCCAGAAGGCATCTATGTACTTATTCAGTAATCATAGTCATTTGTTAATTCTTAACTCTTGGTTACAGTGTGAGTGTAGAAGGGATGGGGTAGATGCAGGCTCTCAAACTGGAAAAATAAGGATATATCTTTAAAATGATAAATAATCTTGATTTTTACATGAGAGATAACACTCAATTCAACATGGAAGCATTAAGAAATGACAACAAATGAACATACAAAAGATTATTTCTGTCAACCATAAGCATTTAATATTCTGCTAATTCAAACAAATGCAGTAAGATGCAAAAAGAAAAGGGGGCATCAACATTGTAAAGACAAAAACAAATTTATCAGTATTTGTAGATAATATTTTGGAGGTGGACAACCCTCAAATATCCTGAGAATTCACTCATTTGGGTCCCTCATGGATTCATTTAAAAAAATCTCCTAGGGCAGTTGTCCTCAAATTTTAGCTGTGCAAAAAAATCACCGGGTGGTCTTATTAAACATAAATGGCTGGTCTCTAAACCCAGAGTTTCTGATTCAGTAGATCCAGGATGGAGGCCAAGGATTTACATTTCTAACAAGCTCCCAGGTGGTACTGATGTTGTTGGTCCAGGTACTACACTTTGAGAATGATTGCTCCTGTCTGTGTCCCTGGCACTTGGCCCTAATAAAAGTTTTCCCTCCACTGTTTAATTCTTCCCACACAAAGCCCTCGCTAGGATTCACTGTCTCTTCCAGATGATATACTGGAAGTCCCTGGTTGCCCTGACTCTTTCTTCTTCAATAACTTTTCCCCAGAAAGTACAAGGAAATGGTCCAGGCTGGGAATTACTAACTTAAACCTCTGGGAGGCCCAGGATGATTTGCCTAGAGGCTCTAGGACCTTATTTAAAGTTTCCAGGACCTTTAGGAATGACTCTCAGAGCACCTTATTAAATAAATTGTTCTATTGTCTTTCTACTCTTTGCTCCCCTTGGACAAAGAGAAAATAATAGGAAGGAAACTTTCTGAAAATGCTATCTCCCCAAGGTTAGTTGTGGAGAGAGATGAATTTCTTTCTTCCAATTAGTTGTTCTTTATTTAGTATGTTCAAATGTTTGTAATCAAGAAATTCATTCTCCTGGAGATTAAACAAGTTCCCTTATTTTCCTTTAAAGAAGTCTCCTAGGTCCCACACGTTCCAGAAGGTACTGCCCTAACTCTTGCCACTGCTTCACAAAGTTTAATATCAAAGTTAGGAGTTTCTCCCTAAGGGAAGTGTTAATGCTTCAAGGACCCCCAATATCCTTGAACCACAGAATCCCATGGTAACAAAAATGAAATATATTTTGGTTAAGTAATCTTTGCAGGCTTATGGAACACCTGGGTCCACCATGCCATGGAGGCTAAGAAGTGTATCTATTTCAAGAAATAGAATGCAGTCACTAATGACTTTGCTATTAAAAAATGAAACAGTTTGAAGACTGGAAATATTCCTTAGATTTATGAGGACATGAGACCACTGCAGACCTCAAGAAGAGTGATTGTGATGGAGGCAGAAAATCTACAGATAGGGTTAGTTGAAGAGAGAGTGAGCAGTGTTGAAATGGAAGTTGGAAATACAGATTTAAAAATCTCCAAGTTTGCAGCAATACCCAAAGGGGAACATGGGGCTATGACTGAGTTTCATTTTCATTTTCATCCACTATAAAAGGAGATAAGATACAAGGTCAGAGGGCACCAGGACTCCCACTTTATATGCCTGTTCCCTATATAGTTAAGGATAGATGGTGTTACTGGAGGAGACTAGTCTTTTTATTGTTGAGTTGTATGATCCCCTTATGTATCTTATAAGATACAAGGTCAGAGGGCACCAGGGCTCCCATTTTATATTAAACCTTTATCAGATATATGATTGCCAAATATTTTCTCCCATTGAGTCAGCTGCCTTTTCACCCTTTTGACAAAGTCTTTTGAGGTACAAAATATTGAATTTTGAGGAGGTCCCATTTATCTATATTTTCTTTTGTTGCTCATGCTTTGGGTGTAAGGTTTAAGAAACTACCACCTACCACAAGATCTTGAAGATATTTTCCTACATTTTCTTCTAGGAGTTATATTGTTGTTTTTGTATTTAAGTCCTTGATCCATTTTGAGTTAATTTTGGTATAAGGTGTGAGATATGGGTCTTCTTTCTTTCTTTTGGATATGGCTACCCAGTTCTTCCACCACCATTTGTTGAATAGACTGTTCTGGCCCAGCTGGGTGGGCTTAACAGCCTTGTTAAAAATCATGTGAGGGTCAATTTCTGAGTTCCTGATTCAGTTCCATTGCTCAATCTGTCTGTCTTTATGCCAGTACCATGCTGTTTTTTTACCACTGTAGTTAAGTAATATGTTTAAAGTTAGGAAGTGAGTGTCCTCCAACTTCCTTCTTTTTTAAAGACATTTTTGGCAATTCAGGGCCCCTTATCCTTCCAAATAAATTTGATTATTGGCTTTCTGATTTCTACAAAAAAGGTTGTTGGGATTTTTATTGGCATTGTGTTGAATCTGTAAATCAGTTTGGTAGAACTGACATCTTAATAATATTTAGTCTTCCAATCCATGAACACAGAATGTCCTTCCATTTATTTAAGTCTTCTTCAGTTTCTTTTTTGTTTGTTTATATATATATATATTAATTTATTGAAATATAGTACTTATACATAAACATACATAAACAATAAATGTATAATAATAGCTATGAACTTATAAAACAAACATATATAACATCATACAGGACTCTAATACTTCACCTCACCCTACCACCAATATTTTGCATTGTTTTGAAACATTTTTTAACTAATGATTAAAGAGCATTCTCAAAATATTACTACTAACCGAAGTTTCTTACATTTGGTGTATTTTTCCCCCAACCCAGCCTATTATTATGAGTAGTAGTAGTAGTACTATATCATTTATACATGAACATACATAAACAATAAGTGTATAGTAAAAGTTGTGAACTCACAAAGCAAACATGCATAACATCATACAGTGGTCCCATACATCAACCCACCACCAACACTTTGCATTGTTGTGAGACATTTGTTACAAATTATGAAAGAATATTGTCAAAATCTTACTACTAACTGTAGTCCTTATCTTATATTTGGTGTATTCCCCCCCCCAACCTACCTATTATTATTTTTAAATATATTTTTATGACAGAATTTGTAAGCTTATAAAACAATCATGTACATGTGCAGAATTCCCATACAACATCCCTCTATCAACACACCACACTGTGGTAGAACATTTGTAACAAATTATGAGATAATATCATCAGACTATTACCAGGTCCATAACGTATATTTGGCACACTTTTTCCATACTCCCACATTATCAACACAATACATCTTTGGCATAGATGCATGAATATTACATTATTACTGTTAACCACAGTCCATAATTTACTCCAGTTGTATTTTCCCCATGCTTCTCCACATTCACACCACCCTGTAATAGTGATGTACATCTTCTCTAGCTCACAAAGGACACTTTTGCATCTGTACCATCAACCACAATTCTCATCCACCTCTGGGTTTACTGTTACTCAATCCCTAGATTATTCTCTAGCTTTCTGTCAATTGGCATTTACATCCCTAGACTACCCTTTACAGCCACATTCCCATTTATGAACCAGCTGTTACTCCCTTTAATGTGTTACCATCAACTCTAATTTTTTTCCCATCAACTCTATACATTTCCACACTTTTACAGTAAAGTTTGTTAAAACTTCTACATACATTAAACATCAGTAGTCCATCTCAGTCCTCCTCTTCTCTCCTTTAAGAATCCTTTAAGAATCCAATGATAAAAGTTCTTCCATTGCCAGAATAACAATAAGTCTATAGTAGAAGAACAGTAAGTCTACTCTAGTCCATCTCTCATACCCCAATCCTGAGGATTCTGGGATGGTGATGCCCACTCAACCTCTAATTGAGAGGGAGCTTAGATCCCATGGGGCAGATGGATGGGACTATCTTACTTGCGGTTGTAGACTCTCTCTGTTATTTAGGATGGTCATTGTCCATCATCATTTCCTTGTTAGTTGTCCTGGGTGAATCAATGAACTGGAGAGTAGGTGCTGCAACTCTGTTGAGATTCATGGCCCACCTGGCACATGGAAAGTCCAAAGATTAAAGTCTCTTGGCCATTTTCCCAGAAGTCCTGATTTCTGATTTTATTTATTTGCATCTTCTCTCTCTCTTTTTCTTTTTTTCTTTGTCAGTCTAGCTAAAGGTTTGTTGATTTTGTTGATGTTCTCAAAGAACCAAGTTTTGGTTTTGTTGAGTCTCTCTATTGTTTTTTTGTTCTCAAATTCATTAATTTCTGCTCCAATCTTTACTATTTCTTTCCTTTGGCTTGGTTTGGGATTAGTTTGCTGTTCTCTTTCTAGTTCTTCCAGGTGTGCAATTAGATAATCAATTTTAGCTCTTTCTTCTTTTTAATGTAAGCATTGAGGGCTCTAAATTTCCCTCTCAGCACTGCCTTTGTGGTGTCCCATAGGTTTTGATATGTTGTGTATATTCATATTCATATTCTCATATTCATTTGCAATTTTTTCTTTGACCCACTGATTATTTAAGAGTGTTTTTTAATCCCCATATATTTCTGAATTTTCCCTTTTTCTGTCCATTATTGATTTCCAGCTTCATTCCTTTAGATCAGAGAAAGTGTTTTGTGTAATTTCAATCTTTTTAAATTTATTGAGACTTGTCTTGTGACCCAATATATGGTCTATCTTGGAGTTGGATCCATGAGCACTTGAAAAGAATGTATATCCTCCTGTTTTGGGGTACAATGCTCTATAGATGTCTGTTAGGTCTAGTTCATTTATCATATTATTCAAGTTTTCTCTTTCTTTATTCATCCTCTGTCCAGATGTTCTATCCAATACTGAGAGTGGTATATTGAAGTCTCCAACCATTATTGTAGAGAAATCTGTTTCTCCCTTCAGCTTTGCTGGTGTGTGCCTCATATATCTTGGGGCACTGAGGTTAGGTGCATAAATATTTAGAATAATTATTTCTTCTTGTTGAATTGTCCCTTTTATTAATATATAATGACCTTCTTCATCCCTTATAACAGTTTTGCATTTAAAATCTATTTTGTCCAATATTAGTATCGCTACTCCAGCTCTTTTTTGTTTACTGTTTGCATGGAATATATTTTTACAACCCTTCACTTTTAACCTGGCTGTGTCCTTATGTCTGAGGTGAGTCTCTTGTAGACAACATATTGATGGCTTATATTTTTAACCCATTCTATCAGTGTTATAACTGTAAAGGCATTACTTACTTCATCCATTTTGACCTTTGGCTTTCTGTTGTCATATCATACTTCAGTCTATCTTTTTTACCCTTTCAAATATTCTTCATTTCTACACTCTTCTCCAAGTCTCTCACCCTTGTTTTTTCCTTTCAGGCTACAGCACTCCCTTTAGTATCTCTTGTAATTCTTGTCTTTTGGTAACATATTCTATCAGTTTTTCTCTGTGAAGACTTTGAACTCCCCTTCATATTTGAAGGACAGCTTTGCTAGATACTGAATTCTTGGCTGGGAGTTTTTCTCTTTCAATACCTTAAATACATCATACCACTTTCTTCTCTCCTCCGTGGTTTCTGAGGAGAGGTCAGCACTTAATCTTATGGAGTTTCCCTTGTATGTGATGCTTTGCTTTTCTCTTGCTGCTTTCAAAATCTTCTATCTCTGATATTTGTCATTCTGAATAGTAGGTGCCTTGGGGTATGTCTATTTGTGTTTATTCTGTTTGAGGTACATTGTCCTTCTTGAATATTGATATTTATGTCTTTCATAGGGATAGAGAAGTTTTCAGTCATTATTTCCTCAAATATTCTTTCTACTCCTTTTCCATTTTCTTCTTCTGTAATGCTGATAATGGATATGTTTTTGGGTTTCATGTTGTCACTCAATTCCATGAGACCCTGTTCCATTTTTCCCATTCTCTTCTTTTTATGTTGTCCTGTCTTTTCCAGTTCAGATGTTCTGTCTTCAAAATCACTAATTCAGTCTTCAAGCAGTTCAAATCTGCTCTTTTGTGCCTCCAATGTATCTTTTTTTCTTTTTTAATAACTTTATTTTGGGAGAGGTCCATAAGCATTAGGAACATACATAAAATGACACACCACTGTTGACAATGAAAAAATAGCATTTGATCATTTCCAGCTTTATAAGTTTAATAAAAAATGATTTAGTTACAACAAAGAAAGTTTAGATATTTTAGCAAGTATTTAAGCCACTGACGGTTAATGGGGGAAAAATTCACACTGCATCTAGTTACTACAGTATTTCTAAGCATAATCACAGTTGATTGAATGCAATGTGATATACACCAAAATTCATATGGATGTCACACAGTGACAGCATTTTATAAGTAACATTAATGACCTCCAACAAACACATGTTAAATTAGACTGGTCAAGCTGAAATGGAATGTTGGAGCCAAACAGAAATGTAGTGGAATTCAGATTGTCTAATAAGACTAGAAACTATACATTAGAATTATGTGAAAACTAAATACTAGTGGAATCCCAACAATTTGCTAGCAGCAACTGTTATGGTCCTCTTAAACAGTAAAAAGTTTTTAAAAATCTAGTAAAAATAATAACATTTTTGAAAGAATATGAAACTTTATATACTTCAGTATAATCCATTTGCTTTAAATCAGGCATTTATTTTAAAATTGGAGTACATGTCAACTGTTGCTTTCATAAAAGTTTTTAAATGAAGCAGATATAATACTGGAATGCAGAATCCTCCTCGGGTATAAAAACCCCAAAATGAACTATAAGTATATCTTGGTTCAGAAAACAAGACGTTTGAACCTCTTGAGGTTGGCAGTACTAAATAAAATATCAGCACCTCATAGCTAGGTTACTTAAAGCACCAAGCAATGATATGAGGACTGTCCTAATTCAGTGCCCAATGCTGAAAATAATCTATAAAACAAGGAAACCATGGAGAAAAGCCAGAAATATTTTTTTTCATGTTCAAGCATAAATTAAGGAAATAACTCCAAAGTTCCCTTGCTTACAACATAAAAAAGAAACACTGGCAATAATCTATTAATACCTGGATGTATATGCTGCTCTTTAAGTTTTTGCTTTTTGTCTTAAAGATCATGCAGTAAGAGAAAAGGAACTGGGAAAGGAGGAGGATTAAATAAAAACATTTTAAATGGAATGAAAAAGTTTTGGCTCTTAAATATTTGAACAATAAGATTTTTTAAAGCAGTTACACTGGTTGCCAAACAGATTAAAGCAAAGCTGCTGCACATATTTCAATACAATTTTATCTGGCATAAATGAAGACCATGTGGCACAATAATAAACAGAAAGTTACATGCATATGACTAGGACTACAAATTATTAGGTCAAAATTCAGGATAAACATGGCTTGTATTTCTCATAAATCATCCATAATTATGGTAGGAAAACAGGGCAACTTAAAAAGACTAATCCCTATCAGCCACCAACAGCATGTCTTGGCACAAAAAGATCAAGTGATTTCAGCTTAGTTATTTAAAGGTATCTTCCAAGTCACCTGGTACCATGGTAGCCACAGTACCAAAGGTGTTTAACCTGGTAACTGTTTAACTGCCACATCATGTACAGATTATGGACATGAAAAATTGGATTTTTCTGCTTTACAACCTGTTAGCCGTAGCATGTGCTCTTGGTTCCAATGCCAAACTGGTAAAGCATTGCATACATTCAGAACTTAAATTTCCCAGTCAACTAACTAGTTAGTACTGTTAAAGTTGATAAATTGAATGTTTAGATCTTGTTTGAACTCATCATTTCTCTTATATTTTCTAGGATGTGACACTTTTAAGGGAAACCATGTTTTATCACATGCTCCATCCTGCCCCCAAAACAGAACCAAAATTAAAGCTAAAAAAAAAAAAAAAACCCCAAACACCAAGTATAGTACTAATACAAAGAACCATTATGAATCTTTCATTAAACTGAAGCTCACGCAAACATACAATCACAATTTTCAGTAGTTTAGGCTACAAGTTTAAACACTATGCAAATATATACAAAAATAGTAACTTTAGATTCAAGAATAAGGGCTTCTTTTCCCAACGCTAAATTCATACTCTCCTGTAGCCTGAGCTTTCCTCTAGTTCCTACAGTCTATACAGTTTCAAACTGTGTCAAGTTGATCTCTATCACCATAGGTATATATGTAGATGAATTAAAGGGTACTACAATTCATTCTTAGCACAAACAAAAATGTCTGCCCAAAGTCCATTTAAAATATTTTTAAAATTTAAATGATTTTTGATTCAATTTCTATTTCTGCATAGCCACAGCAGTTTCTACTAGTAAAGAGACTTCTTAAATGTTTTATATGATTATTTTTAAAAAATTCTTAAACCTACATAAACATTGGTTCACAAAGTCCCATTTTCTCCTTTCTCTATCACAAGCTTTGTATTTTTAAAAGACCCCCTGCACTCAGGGAAAACAGTACTGAACACCAGTCTTTTGTGGTTGGGCTTAATTCTATGAACTTGTGTAGTGCAAGCCATTGGCTTTTCTTTGAGCAGTATGCATACAGTACAAGGAACAGATACAAAGCTGCACAGTAACATTCTTGTAATCAACAGTGACTACTGGGAATGGTCAAAACTGGATGCCAAACACTATTTTGTCTTCACAGAGGGCAATCACCAGCATGATGGCAAGCCCAAACAGCAATCCTAAATTCTGAAGAATGAATTGCCCCACTGGACAAAAATAATGTTCTTCATTGTCACTGTGGCAGGTTAGTAAAGGGTAATGGAGGAGAAGACGACCCACAACATGGCTGACAGACAGCATGGACAGCAGACCATGTGACCAGCAGACAACATGGCTGCAAGACCTTGCTGGGACCTTGAGTTTAACCTTAAGGTCCCAGGTTCCCTTTTCGGGACCTCCCCTTTGCCCCAGATATTCCAAACAGTCCTCACCATTGGTCCCACCACAGGTGGGGTAACCAATAACCACTGGGGCCCATCCCCTTATCATTAGCAAGGGGGTAGAATAATTAACAGTGTAAAAGTAATCACATGAGGCAGAACCCGCTATCTCTGCCTAGAGGTGCCTGAACCAAGTCTTGGTGTGTATTTCCATCTTTCTCTCCCATTTTTCAGCAAGCTCTGTTCTTTCCCCCATTTCCCAAAAAAATTCTTTTTACTGGCCTAACTAAACTGGTGTGTTCATAAATTCTTTTATGCATTATAGCCAAGAACCTAGAGGAATCCAACCCTTCCCCATCTTTATTTGGCAAGCCAGCCAGGAGAAAGATAAGTGGGTTGTGCTCCCTGACCCTTGCCAGAAACTGGTGAGTTTTAAGGCCTGTCTGTGCCCTCTTTTGATTCTTTTTTAAAAAGGGCTAATCGCTAAAGGCTCCCTGGATAAGCTCCCAAAGGACTTAAACCTGGTCTGCTCAGACCTCCAGTTCCCTCTCCTGAGGTGGTAGGGGCCAATCCCCATGCTGAGTAAATCCAAGGAAGTTCTGGGTGGCTGGTAAAACTGCCCTTGAGACCTGACTGGGCACATGGCCTAAGTGGAGCAGGAGTCTGAAGGGAGTTTACCAGACCCTTTCTTAATTCAGAATGGCTATCACCCATTGTATTATTTCCTTAGATCGCTAGTTAACAACTTTTAATTAAAGGTGCCTTTGATCTTCCTACTACTGTCATCCTTATTCTGGGTCTGAGATGCTTTAGGATGCCTTAGAAACTGAAAATGCAGTTGTTAGAGTGAGGCACAAGTCCCACTCTAAGCAGTACCCCGAGGCCTTGCTCCTTCTCCACCCTGGAGAGACCCAGAGATTGGGGTGGGGGGATGGTCCCTGAGGGTGTTTGTGGGCAAATCACAGGACAATTAGTCTCTAGTTTTTTATGGGCTTTTACTGTCAGGTTTAACTGGGGAACCCTGGAAGTGGCTATGGGGTTAGCTCAGTCATAGCCAACTCCTAAAACCACTGCAAAGTAGGCAAAAGCATTTAAAGGTCCTTAGCCAGCCCCTTTCCTAGTGGGAAAGCCTGGCTTGGGTGTTTTGGTCTGGAATCAGATCCAGATGCCCCCAAGTCCTCTAAGGCTCTGGGGATGCCCAGAGACAAAGCCCCCAATCCCCAAAACATGGGACAGCGAGCAGGGCTCCTGATTTCCAGGACGCTGCCTCAGCAAGCAACCCCATTCCATCAGGACAGCGGTGGGATGCCCCCAAACTGATGAACATGTTTTCCTCCCCTAGGATAATGAGCAGCTTTTAAACCTGCCTAGTCTAATCTTTTCCTGCCACACCACATGGCCACAATATGGCTGAGAGTAGGCTCTGTATGGGACCCTGAATTCCAATTGAACTGTGTAAGAGAGAAGAAGATAAATGGATCTGAGCCAGGGACCACGTGATCATTTCTCCTTAAAGCAGAAGTTCTTAACAAGGCATCTGTGGAACAAAAAAAAAGATGATAACCCCTGCCTTAAAGGGAAGAGGAAATGCACTCCATTTACTAAACCTCTCCCCTGTAGAATAAGGAACCTCCTCATGTGCCATCAATTATGATGAAAAGATTCCTGGCTTTCCTAGCTCCCTATTTCCTTGTAACACTCCAATCCTTCCAGCAAAAAAGGCTTGCAAGGTTTTACCCCTTGTGGGAGTAACTAATGGGATGCAGCCCCAATTTGTGTCTCATCAGGGCAGGGCTTCTCTAGACCCCTTACCTCTGTATCTAGCAGCTGCCCAGGGATTTTCCTGGAGGAACGAAGCTGAAGAGTCCTGCACTAAGTTTCTGCTGTGGACAGACACTGGGATCTTTGTGTCCAGATGATGCTAAAATCAAGTCTTTCCCTAAGCTGAGCTAAGTGTGTAAAATTCTCTCTTCTGTTCTAATCTGTGTTTACTTTAACTTTGTTAGTCTGCTCATGCCTACGAAATCATAAATGAGATTTGGGATTCGCCTGTCACAAATTGGATAATGGTGAAAGATAACCTTAAAAAAATGAGTCTTTAAATGTTAATGCAATCTTGCAATTAAAATTGATGTATAAAGGAATCACAAGTGGAATTCAACAGAGGGAAAAGAAAAACAGCAAATTTGTTACTAATAAAATTGTTTTAGTTGCTTAATGAACAAAAGTGCTCAAATTGTTTTTAAGGGAAAACTTACTAGAAACTGTAACTAAGAGTTAAGATCATTATATAGATGGCTTTATGTTATAAAACAGCAGAATAGTAACTGAAATTATTATGACTGGGTGGATGTAGCCTAAACTTAGGTATTGTGATAGTAATCTTAAACTAAACTCACCTCTGATTATGGTTATTTTGTAACTAAGTTCATCTATCCCTTAAACTTCAGCTATTGTGGTGGTAATTATGAACTGAGTTTGCCTTTGTTTATGGTTATTAAATGACAGCTTCTGCCCCCTATAGCTCAGGGGAAAGCAAACTTGAGACACCCCTATATCTTGTCCTTGCACTGGTATTAGTGACCCTGCTTTCTCTCAGCTCCAAGTGTGGACTAAATTGCTGCCTGGTGGAATTCTTGACCCTCAGGGTTGAATGTCCACTCTTCCAGTCCAGCGGCCACTGGAGTCCTGTTATCTCTGAGGACTGGGAAGTGAAGGAGGCCTCCTGCCTTGACTGTCGAGTGTTCCTAAAAGCAACAATTCTTGAGAGAAACCAGTTTCCCTGAGGCTTCAATAGCCTCAATGAGTGTACATAGAACTAGTCTTGCTTATCCAAGGACTGCTAAAGTCAAAGTGGAAAATAAGCAAAGTTCTGAAGCAAAGGAAAATTGTATTAAAGCATTGGGGACATTTTGGTTATAAGCCAATAATTAAGGAATGAAATTCTTGTGCAAAACTGCATGGTCACAGTGCAAATTAGAGTAATTTTTAAAAAGCTTCAAAGAAATCTTTAAATGTTATCTTACAGTTCAACTTATTCTATAAGAGAATGGAAATTATAATAATGAGTTCTGTATTTTTGTGTCAAACTCTATTCATGTCTGCCTATTTGCTCAATATATATCTTCATATGTCAGGATGACAATATCAAATTACCAAATGAAAATTCTTAGATAAGTTCTTTTCAAATCAAATATGCAGTTATACATGTGAATAAGTATTTCTGGAGCCCAAATTAGGCTGAGCAGGATGGAAGTATAATATAGAAATCTGAATATAAGAACTATTGGAAAAGGGAAAAAGAGTTTCCTGAGCTCTTTGACCTACCCAGCCCCCAAGGCCTTCTCTTTGCAAGAGCTCTGACAGAGGGGCTGGGTGTAACAGATTAAAACTCTTCTAGGCTGGGGAATTAAGAATCACAATTTGTCCTGCAATTCCCCAATGTAAACCTTTAACAACCTTAAAATAAGGGTGATTAATAATTCTATTACTAAATTTCGGTAAGTTAAAGTCCTTAAAAGCTATGAAAAGATCTTTTCTAAATTATAATTAAAACAAATTAAACAATTGTAATATATTTGAGAACCTAGCAGTCAGTATGCTTTTAAGATTATTCAGTTTTAGAATTTTATTTTTTTTAAAAGTTAGTCTCCTGTAAAGGAAGGAAAGAGAACATTCCTTGCATAAACTATAATGGTTTCAATTTATTTAGCGTGGGTGTTATCTCTTTGGTTTATAGAATACCAAGTCAATAAATTAACATTATATGTATTAAATATTAAAATGATGAAAGTTGTAATTTCATGATTAATGAAATGAAGGTAAAGAAATATAGATATGCCCCCTTTTAAATGGATAAAGTAAATTCCATTGGTTGCTAATTGTAATCTAAGGTAAATTAACCATCAGTCTATGTGGTTGTGGTTAATTATAAAGAGTTTGTAAAAGCATCTTCTAAACTGAAGCATTTAAATGGCTAATTCCAGGAAGCCATTATTAATTAGGAACCTAAACTGATATTAATGGCAAAAAGTAACTTCATAACAGGGAAACCTGTCGGAAGACACCTCAATCTGCATATTCAAATGGTGGTAATGAAAGATAATCTTGATTCCATTGGGAATCTTCAGTTTTCATTTTAAAAAATGGAAAAAGTAGTTTTTCCTGTACTGCTGAAGTAAAATACCTGCTAATTAACATCTTCATGGTAAAAGTGTAGAAGTAAGAAGCAAAGTACTAAAAAGTTAAGTTCATTTGATATGTTACACATTGCATTGGAAGTGTTTAAAAAGTGTATAAAAATCAAGAGATAGACCTCAGCATTGTCAAACTCTCTTGTGCATTCAAACCAGGCCTTCAATACACTGCAGATTGCCTCTCCATTTGAGTTATTGGCTAGGTTGGTCACTGACCCCTAAAACAATAAAGGTGTCTACTACATCTCTGGTTGTGCTCCTGAAGTTGATGGAGACTATGTTGCAGTTTCAAACTCCTGCAGCAGGCAGTGATGGCTCAAAATGCCCAAATGTACAATGGATATCGCCTCCAGACTGGCACTGTTTCATAGTACCAAAGGGTGCTATGCACCAGGCCAGTGAAACACTGGAATCTACTTTCCTAGTTTCTCTCTAGGGTCAGTGGTGCTGCAGCATGCTGGCTGTGTGAAGGACATACCAAGTGGAGCAGTGATCACCAGAGTACTGTGAGTAGAACTTAAACACAATTGGCATTATGGCCTGCTCCCACGGAGAGATAGCATGTAAGGTATTGCAAACCTGGAACTTAAATCTATTAATTGCAGTTCAAAGAAAAACTTATGCATTGAGTAGTGCATTAATTAGTATTAAGGGGAAGTGGGTGTGGCTCAATCGATAGGGCTCCCGTTTACCATATGGGAGGCCCCGGGTTCGCTTCCCAGGGCCTCCTTGTGAGGGCAGGCCGGCCCACGCGTCGCGGTGGGCTGATGCAGCAGGACCTCACAGCAAGGGGGAGATAAGCAGACACAGAGAAAACACACAGCAGATGGACATGGCAAACACAAGCAGCAAAGGGGGGAATAAATAAATAAATCTTTAAAAAAAAAAAATTAGTATTAAGTAATGTACCTATATCTCTCCTACTCTTGATATATGCCTGATGATTATGGTGATATCTTTTCTATTCTAGATCATATGCAGCTATTAAAATTAAAGGGATTGCCAGCTGGGTGCACTTATCCCAAGTGAAGCCAAAGCCAGCTGCCCAAGGAAGTGCCAGCTCACCAAAAGCACCTGATAGGGGAACATATGTGTGCCAGTCATTGAATGGCCTGAAACAACTCTCAAGAGACAAAGCTAAGTAGTTTCTGTGTCAAAGCAAGCTGTTCCCTCTAATTCTAATCCAAACACCTGTTGCTAGGGGGAAGGCAAGCCAGGCATCCCTTAAGAAACCTTGTCTTTTCATTTCCTGTATTTTCTCCCTATACAATAGCTAAAAAGGCAATGCCTCTTCTCATCCCCCTCTTAGCTAGCTGTCTTAAGCATAACCACCACCACAGAAAACTGTGATTGGCAACTTATACCAAACCCCATTATCTATTCTAACAGCTTAGAAGAAACTAGCTGTGCCTTAGAAGTCCTAAAACAGCAAACAAAACTCTTTTGCTGCTGTAGTACTGCAAAATTACAGAGCCTTTAAGATGCTAACAACAGCACGGGGGTGTTGGTGGTGGGGGACATGCCTATTTCTCAAGAAAAATGCTGTTTCTATACAAATCACTCTGAAATAGTCCTAAACAATATTCAAAACCTGCAAGATGAAGCCCAGGAGGATTCAGCCTCTGGAAGCACCTGGCCTTTCTCACTCTCGTGGTCCAGTATATCATAGCTGGCCCCCCTTTTGGGGCCTACTTACCACCATCTTCTTTATCCTTTTAGTGGGGCCATATATCTTCAAAATTCTAACTAAGTTTATTTCTTCCAGAATCAGCACCTTCCAATACAAGATATTAGTCATGTGGGGATTTCAGCCAATTCAAACCTCAGTGTTGGACTTGTCTTCCCTCAACCTCAGTAGAATAGCCAGAGAGGTTTATGCCCTGTCAGGCAGGGACTACTGCCCTAACCAGCAGGAAGTAACCACGGAAGAATGATCATCATCCCTCAGCACCCCCTGAAGAATAAGGGCATGAACTCTTTGTGGGAGGAGTTGAGGCAGGTTAGTACAGGGTAATGGAGGAGAAGACGACCCACAACATGGCTGACAGACAACATGGCCGGCAGACCGTGGCTAGCAGACAACATGGCTGCAAGACCTTTCTGGGACCTTGAGTTCCCAGGTTCCCTTTCCAGGACCTCCCCTTGGCCCTGGATATTCCAAACAGTCCTCACCATTGGTCCCACCATAGGTGGGGTAACCAATAACTGCTGGGGCCCATCCCCTTATCATTAGCAAGGGGGTGGAATAATTAACAGTTTAAAAGGTAATCACACGAGGCAGAGCCCGCTCTCTCTGCCTAGAGGGGCCCGCACCAAGTCTTGGTGTGTATTTCCATCTTTCTCTCCCATTTTTCAGCAAGCTCTGTTCTTTCCCCCATTTCCCAAATAAATTATTTTTACTGGCCTAATTAAGCTAGCATGCTTGTAAATTCTCTTATGCATCATAGCCAAGAACCTAGAGAAATCCAACACTTTCCCGTCTTCATCACCATCACCATGCAACATTTCTGGAAGAATATCCACCAATGCTACGTAGAGAAACATGCCTGCAGTGATTACAAAGATCCAAAATGTAATGTTATTAGCATACTGACCAACAGCTGTGCCTACCAGCATGCCTGTGTAAGACATCATGGCAGAGAGAAGGTTGTACACAATTGCTTGCTTTATAGTCATGTCTGCTTTAAGAAGAACTGCAAAATCACCTAATTCATGTGGCAGCTCAAGACAGAATAAAGCTATAGAAGTACTTATTCCTCCAGTCAATCCAGCACTGAAAGCTGTTCCAATCACTAACCTGTCTCTGCAGTTGTGGATGCCATCCCCCATGATTACCATCCAAGCTATACTTGCTATTCCTGTTTCTTTCAGATCTTTCAGAATAACAAGGACTGTGTGAATGACGAGAATGTTTGCGGCACCACTGATGATTATGTTTCCTCAGCACAGTCTTGCTCTCTTCTTGGTGGTTATGTGCAGTAGCATGGAGAACATGCTCATGAATGGTATGTAATCCATCACTGTGAGAATGTCCATGATTTTCTCCTCTTCTACACATAGATAATTTTAGGAGGGATTCTTGTTGGCCTTCTAAATCTGTCAGTTCAGTGTCATTAAGTTGATCTTCAGAAACAACCGAGTCATCAGTTACAGCAAGAGGCTTGAGCTGAAGCCAGTCAGAATCTGGTGTATTATTTAACTCATGGTCTGAAAGCTTCCTTCCAATAGTTGATTCTTTGGTGCTCTGCTTCATAAACCATTGCTGCTTTCCTCTTTGGTGTTTGTAGTGTTTAAACATTCTAAGGCAGTGGTTCAATGATAAATAGCAAATAAATGCCTCCAAGAGCAACAAGTCCTTATAATACAGCATCATATTCTTCCAAAAACTTCTTTGATTTATGTCCATGAGAATGCTCATGACCATGTCCATATGCATGTTGATGACTGTGATCATGCCCACCGTGAGAATGGGGCAGTAGATGAAGGGCATCTCTACTCATTGTTCCTACAGCCAGTGCAACAAGGAATGTCAGAAGGAATTTGAAGCATCCTTGGTTAATGATGGGAACCAAGATGATGCCTAGCAAGGAAAGCAGGCTTATGACAGTGATAGAAATGAGACCACAAATCTATGCTCATGCACCTATATGTGCTTATCTTTGGGATCCAGATTTTTATCCTTATTTAAATCTTCAACTAAAAGTTTGTCAAAATGCTCAATAAAAAATCTGCTGTCAATTTGATACAACAATGCAGGGCAAAAGTATGTAAATAGATCAGGTGAGCTCGGAGAGTTGGCACCATGACCATAGTATCTTAAGAACTGAGTGACGTTCAAACACTCATCATGCTTATGGTCATCTTCATTATGATCTTTGTGACTAGCAGCTGAATAAATTTCACTTTTTAAAGCATATGGTGCTTCTCACTTTCTCATATGTCAAAGTTCACCCTCATTATCAGATTCAAGATCTTGGTGTCCATGACCTGTTTCATGACCATTATGTTCTGGAACACGTACATGAGAATGACCTGGTTTATGTACATGATCAAGCTTGTGGACCAGATTATGTTCACCCTGAACATGGTTATGGGGGAAACCTGGTGTAATAACCTCAAATTTTACATTAATTTTCTTCCCTTTTCTATTCTGCTTTTGTTTCAGTGACTTAATTTCAGTTTGTTCCTGTGTTGAATTGGTCTTTGCTGATGGTTCATGGCTAGGATCCTCATGTTCATTCTGAGTAATGGAATCATTATGAAAATGGTGAGTAGCATTATGATCAAGGTGATAATGCAAATGATGATTATGATCATGCGTATGTTTACCACCAGATTTTACAGATATTTCAATTATCTCTCTCTGGATCACATTCATGGTTTCTTTTTATTGATAATCTGGTCATGGTCTGATTTTCTGAATTTAAATGATTATGAGAATGCTAGTGGTGATGCGAGTGAAAATACTTTCCCTCTAGAACTATCAAAATATATAAAAGAGAAACATGATCATGGCCAAGAGCCTCACGATTAATCTCGACTACTTTTATCTCTCCAAGGCCCAAGTTTGTTAAAAGTTTCTCTAGACCAAAAAAGGATAATCTTCCATTTTCATCATAATAGTCAAAAGTTTTCTCAATATAGTACTTTTTTTTTCAATTTTCAGCATCTAGCACTGCAAATTTGCTTGGCTCTGATTCTGACATTCCATGATGGTGTGTGTGATGCTCTTCAGGGCCATGATTATGCTCTTCATGGCAGTGGTTGCAATGGTGACAAATAAATGTCAGCAAACAAATGAGACAAAATTTTGTGTGCATATGTACCTTCATTTCTATTTTTCCTCACACTCGAGTGCTGTGTGCATCTCCTCTCTGCTCGATACCAAAGCCCGGCTGCACCAAATCATGCATTCATCAACACTGGATGTGCTAATTGCGTCATGGAGACCCATGTGTCATACAGCCCCCTACACTAGCCACCTCTAATGTATTTTTGTTTGTTTGTTTATAAAGATGCATTTATTTATTTCTCCCCACCCCTTTGTTGTTTGCATTTGCTGTGTCTTTTTGTTGTGTTCTGGTCTTCTTTTTAGGAGGCACCAGGAACCAAACCCGGGACCTCCGATGTGGGAGGGAGGGACCTAATCGCTTGTACCACCTCTGCTCCCTGCTTTGCTGTGTCTCTTATTATGTTTCCCTTGTGTCTATTGTTGCATCATCTTGTTGCATCAGCTTGCTGTGCCTGCCCATCACATCAGCTCGCTGTCTTGCTCATCTTCTCTAGGAGGCACTGGGAACCAAACTTGGTACCTCCCATGTGGTAGGCAGGAGCTAAATCACTTGACCCAAACCTGCTTCCCTATAATGTGGTGTTTTTTTTTTTCTGTCATAAGACATACTTTTATATTATTTAATTGCAGTCATGTTTATGGGAATTTTGAGAAAATTAAACAGGAAGAAGAAACTGGATTTCAGGGTTTTAAATTATTAATTGATGGCACATAGCTAATAAGTATCAGAGCTAAGTCTATGTACTTTTAATTAGATTTCTTGTCCAATCCTACACCATATGATTTTTTTAAATTATAAATAATGCTTTAATGTAGGCCACTGTACTTAAATATCTGCATCCTATTGTTTATTTTTTCACTTTTTTTTTTAAATTTTTTTATATTTTAAAAGATGCTTAGATTACATAAATGTTACACAAAAATTACAGGGATTCCCATGTTCCCCACCTGCCACACCTCCCATAACCTCCCACATAAACATCCTTCATTAGTGTGGCACATCACCTGCAATGGATATATACATCCTGGGGCTTTGCCACTAAACATGGACCATAGTTCACATTGTAGACCACACTCTCTCCCACACAGTTTTGCATATTATATGCTGATGTAAAATGGCCTATATCTGTCATTGTAATGTCACTCAGAATAATTCCCAAGTCCCGAAAAAGCCCCTGCATTACAACTGCTTTTCCCTCTCCCTGCCCCAAAAGCATCCAGTGGCCACTGGCTCCACCTCAATGTTGTAGTTTCTTCCATTGCTTAAATCATAATATGTCAACAACAGAGTACCAGTAAGTCTACTCTAGTTCATAGCTCTTCCCATAATCCTGAGGAGTCTGGGATGGTGATGACCACTCCACCTCCAAGTGAGAGGGGGCTTATATCCCATGGACAAGATGGATGGGATTATCCTGCCTGCAACTGCAGACTCTCTCCATTCCCTGGGATCGCTGTTGTCCATGATCATCTCCTCACCAGGTTACTTGGGTGAGTCCACTGAGCTGTAGAGTAGGAGTTGCAGCTCCACTGAGATTCGAGGCACAGCTGGCACCTGGGCAGACCAAAAGCTCCAGACTCTGGAAGTACACCTGCAAACTCCAGCACTACATATAGGTTTGAAAAGAGGGGACTGATGGACCATGTGCAGGGAGGACTTATTTGAGTCCAACTCTGTCACTCTCGGGAGCACTGACTCCAAAGTATAGGCCACTGATAAGGCATCAATCTCTGGACCTATCCCCCCTTATATAGGACCTGGGTGTCTCCAAAGCCATCAGGAGCCCCTCTGTGTGGGGTGATATCCACTTTGGTGTTCTATGAGATCCTACTGAGGTGTGCGTAAGCATTACTTCTGGGATGACCTCCCGACTCTATTTGAAGTCTCAGCCACATGAACTCATTTGTCTTTACATTTTCCCCCTTTTATTCAAGGTCTTTTTCCAATCATATTGCCAGTTGGCACTTAGTATTAATCCCTCATTGCCAGGGAGGCTTATTCCCAGGTGTCATGTGCCACGTTGGGGGGAAGGTAATGCATTCATATGCTGAGTTTGGCTTAGAGAGAGGCCACATTTGAGCAACAAGGAGGCTCTCAGGTGGCAACCTTTAGGCACCCCATAACAGTAGGCTAAGTTTCAATGACAAGGCTAGTCATCAATAACAAGAACACATTAGTGGACCATCCTCCTTTGCCAGATACTGCCCCTGCACTTGGGGGCTGTTGCTGCTCCCTTGGAGAATGTGGCAGAGCTCTCCAGGCTGGGAATTCAGTATTCTCTCATTTATTGAGTGATTATCCACCCACTGTGACCATGCCCAACCCCATGATCATTTGAACAATTTTATATATCTTTCGTGTATATTCAGGTGAACTTCCTCCCATGAAACCCCCACCAGACACCCCCCCACCAATGATCCTCTCCTGCCCCCATTGTAACCCTTCTGTGATCTAAACCTTCCTTGAAGATGAAGCCCGTATAATAGCCAAATACAATTGATAGGAAAATGAAATAATAATGGTAAGTTCAAATGTAAGACATAAAATACATAGAAACTTAAAAAGAAAAACACTAAAAATAAAATAAAATTAAAGGATTGGGATATTCAAA
>JAQZBX010014455.1:0-38605 GCA_029593785.1 Cabassous unicinctus
TTCAACTTCTCCAGGTGTGCAGTTAGGACTTTGATTTTAGCTCTTTCTTCTTTTTTAATGTCAGCAATTAGGGATATAAATTTCCCTCTCAGCACTGCCTTCACTGTATTACATAAGTTTTGATAAGTTGTGTTATCATTTTCATTCAACTAAATATATTTACTAATTTCCCTCGTAATTTCTTCTTTGTGAGTCATGCTTTTTTATTGATATGCTTATCTCTACCTTTTGACTGGAGAGTTTGATCCATTTATATTTAATGTCACTACTGATAATGCAGAACTTTCTTCTGCCATTTTGCTATTTAGCTTTTGTAAGTGTTAAACTTTTTTGGTCCTTTGATTCTTCTGTTAATGCCTTCTTTTATATTTATTTGATTTGTTGTGTTGTACCATGTTGAGTGTCTTCTCATTTCTATCTGAACATACTTTTCAAATATTTTTGTGGAAGATATTTGAATGGGGTTAAATTTTACTGTCCTAAATATATAACAATCATATTTGGTTTGATACAAACTTGACTTCAATTGCATACACACACACTTTTCCTCTACCCCTCCATCCCCCCACCTTTTTTGGTAATTGTTTCCACTTACATCTTTGTACATTGTACATCTAAAACCATAGATTTATAATTACTTTTTATGCATTTGCATTTTAGAACCTGTAGGAAGTTAGAAGTGTGGTTACATACTAAACAATACAGTACAATAATAGTGGCATTTATAATTACCCAAATGATTACCTTTTCCAGAGGTCTTTATTTCTTTATGCTGCTTTGAATCACTAACTAATGTCCTTTCCTTTCAGTCTGAAGAACTCCCTTTATCATTGCTTGTTGGGCAGGTCTAGTGGTGATGAACTCCTTCAGCATTTGTTTATTTGGGAATGTTTTAATCTCTCCCTCATTTTTGAAAGAAAATCTCTCTGGATACAAGATTTTTGGTTGGCAGTTGTTTTCTTTCAGCAATTTAAGCATTTCAACCTACTGCCTTCATGCCTCTATGTTTTCTGATGAGAAATCAGTTCTCAGTCTCATTGGGACTCCCTTGTACATAATATATTGCTTTCCTCTTTAGCTTTTAGAACTCTCCTTGTTGTTTGTATTTGATAGTGTGATCATAATTTCATTTATTGTGGTCTTCAACTCTAGTAATTCTGTTTCATTACTTTTTAAAACTTCTATCTCTTTACTAAGACCCTAATATTGCTCATTCATTGTCTTCATGTCATCCTTTAGTTCATTCTCTGTATTTTCCTTCATCTCTGTGAGAATTTCTAAGATCATTTTGTTAAAGTCTTTGTTCTGTATGCCCACATTCTGGCCTTCTTTGTTGGTGTTTTTTGGACTTTTACCCACTTCCTTTGGATTGGCCATCATTTCCTGTTTCCTTGTTTGTTTTGTACCCTTTCCTTTTGTTGCACACTACACTTTTTTTTTTTTTTTTAGTCCAGTAAAAAAAAATTATTGGGAAATGGGAGAAAGAACAGAATTTTTGAGAAATGGGAGAGAAAGATGGAAATACATGCCAAGATTTGGTGTGGGCTTCTCCAGGCAGAGATAGCCTGCACTCTATACATTTTAATATTTTAGAATGTTAACTCTGAGACTTATTCCCTGAGATGTCTATTTTTTTCATTTTCTATCAAATTGGTAATAAGACAGAGAATTTCTTGAGCTTCAGCCCTTCTATCAGGAAGATCTGCTCAAGGTGAATGCAGAGTACAGGGTCCTCCTTGACTTTTCTGGGTCTGTGTCTTATACTGGGCTTCTGCTTGTTAGTTTTTTGGATTCCCCATATTTACAGGAGTTTGAATTTCTCCTCTCTTTCCCAGGAGATAAATTTCTTTCTCCTGGGTATTTATAGCAGGCAAGCCTTTGCCCCAGCTGTCTGCCCTATATTTCTTTACACTCCATTCATTGTTTTAGGCTGCTGTCCCCTCGAAGGAAAAATCTACAATGTGGGCTTGCAGGAGAGAAGTTCCCAAGTCAGTCTTTCCCAGCCAAAACAGGACCAGAACTGAAGGGGGTGCAGACTGCCTCCAAACAGTTATGGAGAGGGGATCAGGAAGGGAGCCAGGAGCTGCTCCCACATCTTCCCAAAGCTGAGCTTTCTTGACCTGACCAGCAAATGCAGCCCTTGACCTTGTCCTTCACAGCTCTGAGTAATCATAGTGTCTTTAAGTCTCCTTTGCCAACTCCTTTGTCCAGGGCAGGTTGGCACAATGGCTGCCAACTTTGATCAGTGGTTGGCCATGCACCATCCTGGTCTTGGAGAAGAGGATTTTTATTTCCATTTCTGTCACCAGCAAGCTAGCCAGAGACTGGACCCCATGGCAGCTTGCTGCCAGAGTGGGTCATGGGCACTGGTAAACACCACATGGTGGTGATCTTTACCATGATTTCCAGCCTCTTATTCCTTCTCTTCCCTGGTGCTGTACAGTGTATACTGTCCTCCAAAGTTTCAAAATAGTTGTTTCATACAGTTCCTGCCTGTTTTATAGTTGTTCTGGTGCAAGGACTGAATGCTGGAGCTTCCTATTCTGCCATGCTCTCACCTACATTTATTTCATTAATTATGAAAAAGATGAACAAAGTTGGAGGACTCATACTTCCCAATTTCAAAGCTTATTACAGTATACAAAAGTTTGGTACTGGCATAAGACTATATATAGATATATAGACCAATGAAATAGAATTTAAAGTTCAGAAATTAGCCATACATCTATGGGTAATTTTTTCAAAAATAGTTCCAAGACCATTCAAAAGGTTAAAAAAAAAAAAGAGAGAGCATCTTCAACTAATGGTGCCAGGACAACTAGATTGCACATGCAAATGATGAAGACAGACCTCTACCTTACATCATATACAAAACTTAACTCAAAATGGAAGAACCTTAATATAAAAGCTAAAACTTTAAAACTCTTAGAAGAAAATATAGGGGTAAATCTTTGTGACTTTGAATTTGGCAATGGATTCCTCAATATGACATACAAGTACAAGAAACTAAAGAAAAAATAGAAAAAATTGGACTTCATCAAAATTAAAAACTTTTATGCATAAAAGGACGTTATCAAGAAAGTGAAAAGTCTATCTACAGAATGGGAAAAATATTTACAAATCATATAACTGATAAGGATGTATTATTCAGAATATATAAATAACTCTCACAACTCAACAACAAAAAGACAAACAATCCAATTTAAAATTTGGCAAAGGCGGTGATGGCTTGATATGGCAAGATTTACAATGGACATTAACTCCAGACTGGCTCTGTTTCATAATGCCAAAGGGCACTAGGCACCAGGCTGGTGAAACACTGGCGCTTCCCTCCAAGGGCCAACAGTGCTGCAGCATATTGGCTGTGTGAAGGACATACCAAGTGGAGCAATAATTAGCAGAGTAATGTGAATAGAACTTAACACATTTAGCATTATGGCCTGCTCCCATGGAGAGACAGCATGTATGGTGTTGCAAACCTGGAGCTTAGATATATTAACTGCAGCTCAAAGAGGAACTTGTGCATTGATTAGTATTAAGTACTGTACTTATAAATCTGATGAATATGATAATATCTCTTCTATTCTAGATCATATGCAGAGGAATATTGAACATGTTAAAAGTATTTGTAAAGCAATTCATTTTCTAAGTAATTAGTGAACATGCCTATAAGATAAAGGAATCGCTTTCTTAAGTACTGTCTGTCTTTATTTTGTTTGCCATATTCTTGTCTTGTTGCCTATATTGTCTTTGTGAGTTTATGTCTAGGGCAGCACTTCTCATACTTCTCTTAACTGTCCTAGGCATAACCACTGCTATGGGAACTGGGGTTAGCAGTTTATACCAAGCCCAGCAGGTCTACCACAACCTCTCCCTAAGGTAAACCAACAACATAGAAGAAACTAGCCACTCCTTAGTAGCCTTGGCAGCAAATAGACTCCCTTGCCACTGTGGTGCTGCAAAATCTTAGTGCCCTAAACATGCTAACAGCGGCACAGGGAGGAACCTGCCTGTTTCTCAAGAAGGAATGCTGTTTCTATGTAAATCACCTCAGAACAGTCCTAGACAGCATTTGAAACCTGCAAGATCAAGCCCATCAACTTTCGGAGGATGTAGTCTCTGGAGGCACCTGACCTTTCTCACTCCCATTGTCCAAATCAACGCCTTCCAGAACAGGTATTAGTCATGCGGGGATTTCATCCAGTTCCAACCATGGTGCTGGACCAGCCTTCCCTCAACCTCAGTAGAATAGCCAGAGTTTCACATCCTTTCAGGCAGGGACTACTGCCCCTAACCAGCAGGAAGAACAAAGCCATAACCATTACAACCAAAAAAGCCCACCAAAGACCCTGGTCATGTGATCCCATTTGAAAGTTCTGGGCTCAAAAGAAGCCCCAGATAACTCCAAACAAAAAGGCCTTATCAGTGACATTGCAATGACAGATATAGGCCATTTTATATTATCATATAACATGCAGAACTGTGTGGGAGAGAGTGTGGTCAACAATGTGAACTATGGTCCTTGTTTAGTGGCAAAGTCCCAAGATGTGTATATCTATTGCAGGTGATGTGCCACTCTAATGAAGGATGTTTATGTGGGAGGTTGTGGGAGGAGTGGGAGGTGGAGCACATGGGAATCCCTAAAATTTTTGTGTAATATTTATGTAATCTAAGTATCTTTTAAAAAATAAAAAAAACTATTAAAAAAAAACACACAAAAAGTCCTCATCATTGGTCCCCTGAGAACTAACAGGTGGGGAATTGAAAGGAGCCAATCAGAGTAGCAGATAGCTGAGATCCCTCTTTAATATGGTGAAGGGGGAAGAGGAAAGTCCTTAAAAAGGCCCCAAGTGTGTGTCTCACCCTGTAGCATGCCCGCACCCATGTCTTGGGTGTGTACTATCACTTCTCTTGTTTCTTAATAAATTCTTTACTCCCTTGCCTACCCTAAAAAATAATTGACAAAGGACTTAAACAGGCAAATCTCCCAAAGAAGCTGTGCAAATGGCCAAATTAGCCCTGGAAAAGATTCCCAACATCATTAGCCATTAGGACAGTTCAAAATTAAAACCACAATGAGATACTCCATACCTACTAGGATGGCTATAATCATAAAAATGGAAGATAATACGTGTTGACAAAGATATGGTGAAATTGGAATCCTTTTTTTTTTTTAAAGATTTATTTATTTATTTATTTATCCCCCCCCCTTGTTGCTTGTGTTTGCTGTGTCCATTTGTTGTGTGTTTTTTCTGTGTCTGCTTATCTCCCCCTTGCTGTGAGGTCTTGCTGCATCAGCCCACCACGCCACGCGGGCCGGCCTGCCCTCACAAGGAGGCCCCGGGAAGCGAACCCTGGGCCTCCCATATGGTAAACGGGAGCTCTATTGATTGAGCCACACCCGCTTCCTGGAATCCTTATGCATGGCTTGTGAGAATGTAAACTTGTGAAGCCACTCTAGGAAACAGTTTAGTGGTTCCTCAAAAAGTTAAACATAGAATTATCAGGGGGAAGTGGATGTGGCTCAAGCAGTTGGGTGCCTGCCTACCACATGGGAGGTCCCAGGTTCCAGTGCCTCCTAAAGAAGACAAGCAAGACAGCAAGCTGACACAATGGGCTGGCATGGCGAGCGGACGCAACAAGATGACGCAACAAGATGATGCAATGAGCAGACACAATGAGAAACACAACAAGCAGGGAGCATATGTGGCTCAAGCGATTGGGTGCCTCCATCCCTCATAGGAGATCCCAGGTTTGGTTTCCAGTGTCTCCTAAAAAGAAGATGAGCAGACACAGAGAGCACACAACAAACAGACACAGAGGGCAGACAGTGAGTGCAAACAATGTGTGTGTGTGTGTGTGTGTGTGTGTGTGTATGTGTGTAGAAATAAATAAATAAATAATAAGTCTTTAAAAAAGGAAAAAAGAATTACCATATGACCCAGCAATTCCACTCCTAGTATAGTCACAAAGAAATTGAAAACACGTACTAAAAAAAGTATGTATGTTCATAGCACTACTATTCATAATAACAAAAAGATGGAAACAGCCCAAGTATATACCAGATGAATGAATGGATTACAAATTTTGATATAAGCATATGTATTAGTTTCCCAACTGCTAAAACAAATTCCATACAATGGTTGGCTTAAACAATTGGAAGTTATTGGCTCACAGTTTTGAGGCTAGAAGCCCAAACAAATTGTCAACAAAACTATGGAGTTCTAGCGGCTGTTGGCCAGCAATTCTTAGGTCCCTGGCTTTTCTGTTCCATAGCAATGCAGATGGTGGCGTCTTCTGCTTTCTTTTTCGAGTTCCCTTAACTTTCAGTTTCTGCTCCTCCACCTGGTATTCTCTCTCTATTACTTAATTTCTTCTGCTTATAAAGGACTCCTGTAATCTGGATTAAGACCCATCCTGTTTGAGTTGGCCATACTTTAACTAAAATTAAATCTTCAAAAGTTTCTGCTCACAATGGGTTCATATCCACAGGAATGGATTGAGATTAAGAACATGTTTTTCTGGGGGTACATAATTCAACCTATCACAACATACAACATAATGTTATTTAGCAATAAAAAAGGAATGAAATAGTGATACATGCTACAAACTGGATGTACCTCAAAAACATTATGCTAAGTGAAATAAGTCAAATGCTAAAGGTCACATATTGTATGATTCAATTTATAGGAAATATCCATGATAGGTAAATCCATAGAAATAGAAAGCATTTTGGGTGTTTGCCAAGAGCTGGAAGAGGGAGAAATAGGAGTAACTGCTTAATGAGTACAGAGTCCCCTTTTTGGAATATGAAATATTTTAGAGCTAGATAGAGGTGTTGGTTGTGCAACATGGTGAATATACTAATTCTACTAAATTTTTCATTTTAAAATGGTTAATTTTATGTTATGTGTTATGTGACTTTCTTCTCAATTACCAAAAAAGAGGGGAACAAGAAACCAAGCCAGAACGCATAGGGATGGATGCAGGAAAGAATTGAAACATGTGAGAATACCCTGTTAATAGTTCACCTGGGTCACTTGCCTTTCAAAGAGATGCCTATATTACTCTAGACCCAGCCAAACCACTCTTTTTTGGCCCTAGGCTATTAACTAGTGTCAGATTTCAGCATGATCTAGGAAACAAGTACAAATTTGAACCAGGAGAAAATAGCTTATACTTAAAAAGAATTGCAAGACTTTGATAATTTATTCTGGTAAAAAAGTGGAATATATGTGGGAGTGGATTTTTTGAGTATTAGATCAAAGAGGACAGAATGAAACTATGAACATATTGATGTAGTATGGATTTGATGTGGAAGCTTAAGTGGCTGGAAGTGGCACTAACAGTTTGCTTGATTAACTGAATGAAATTTGGATTCAATTCAATTATGGTCTACACTCAATGCACTTGTAAGTCATAACCTCTCACCTAATCTCCAGACCTAAGCCTGTTTGGAGTGTTGGAATATTCCAATCAAATTGAGTTACTTTGAGGAAAAACCTGTAAAAACTGCCACAAATATATACTATAAATCTTCTTCTAAGCCTTTCCCAGAAAAGATCAGTTGCAATTTCCTAGAGTGGCCATGAACAAGGAAAGAGGAAATACCTAAAGCTTTTAGAAATTAAGTGTTGATCATTTATTCCAACCCCTCCAAAGACTACCAGAATAACCCACTGATCAAACAAGGCCAAGTTTATTACCTATGTAGTAAAGGTAAACAGCATCTCAATAGAATTTGACTGGTGTTTCAGATGGGAAGATATAGGGTAGATGTGTATAGGGTTTTAGGATGTGGGTTTGAGTGGTATAGTGTTCAGTCAGTCCCTCAGACTGTGACTTTATTTGGAAATAGAGTCTTTGAAAGTGTAATTAGTTAAGATGATGTCACACTGGATTAGGGGGAGGCCCTAAATCCAATCACAGGTGTCTTTGTACCAGCCAAGGATCGCTGAGGATTTCTGGGACCCCCAGGAGCCAGGAAGAGGCAAGATAGTATTCTGTCCTGGAACCTTCAGAGATAGATCCAAATCAATACCTTGGATTTGGACTTCTAGTATCCAAACTGTGAGAAAATAAGTTTCTGTTGTTTTAAGGCACCAAGTGGTAATTTTTTATGGCAGCCTAGGACACTAATGCGATTGGTTTTTGGTGACTTGTAATGCAGGAATGTGGTTGAATTTGGTCAAAATCTGTAATGTCATAATATTGCTGGACACAATGAGCATGAGTTGTGGAGGAGTGTTGGTGAGAAAACAGTTGTTTGATTAGCAGCTGAGTTTGCCCAACTTGAGTCATCTATTGTTCTGAAAGTGAGGCTGGTTGAATGGTATATTGCTGAGATAAAGCTAACAAAAAAGTTATGTTCTTTGATTTACAGCCTTATGTTTCTGACCAGTAATTTCCTGGAATAAAAAATAAAGTGATTTTGATGTAGGGGCCTTAGATTTGAGTCCTGATAATTAAGCCATGGGAATGCAGAGGCTTCAATAATATCTGGCCAGCTTTTCTTTAAATTAAATTCTTTCTGTTAATATAAATGATGAAGTTTGATTCCTGACTGCATCGTGATGGATATATACATTTTAACATAATTGCTCAAATTCTGTCTTCGTATCTGTTCCAGTCTTCATTCTGCTAAAAAAGGTACAATTTTACAGTTGCAGCACTTGAAATACTGAAATGAGTCACAGCTGCCAAAGAAAATTTGGCAAGTGAGTATTATGTTACAAAATACTTTCATATATATTACCTCATTCAATAGAACTTTACTGAACAACTGCTATTTATAAGGCAGAGGGCCAGGCACTGGGGTAATAAACAAACAAGACATTACCCCTGTATAAGGAGAACTTCTAAAGAGCAGGAACGTATTTTTATTTCTGTTTTTTTATACACAAGGCCAAGTGACACATTCCAAGAACGCAAGGTTGGTTTAACATTTAAAAAGGAGTCAATTTAATTTGCCATATTAACTAATTTAAAAGGAAAATCATAGATGACTTCAATGGACATAAAATGTCCTCCTTCACCTGACAATATGCCCCTTATATTGTGTTTTTTTTCCCACAGAGTCAAAATTATTGTTAATTTCCAAATCCCCCAAACGCTAATTTCTTTAAAACTTACTACATTTGCAGTTTCCTATTTCTTTTTTAAAATATATTTTTATTACAGAAGTTGTGAACTTACAAAACAATCTTGCACATGTGTAGAATTCCCATACAACAACCCTTCACCAACACACCACACTGTTTTGGAACATTTGTTACAGATTATGAGATAATATCATCACACTATTACTACTAACTATGGTCCATAGCATACATTTGGTGTATTTTTTCCATAACCCTCCTATTATTAACACAGTACATCTTTGGCATTGATGCAAGAATATTACAGTATTGCCATTGACTACAGTCCGTAAGTTACATTAATCGTATTTTTCCCATGCTTCTCCACATTCCCTCCACCCTGCAATAGTGACGTACATCCATTCTAGTTCACAGAAGGGCATTTCTGCATTTGTACTATTAACCACATTTCTCATCCACCTCTGGGTTCACCGTGTTATTTAGTCCCTAGATTATCCTCTAGTTTTCTTTCAGTTGATGTTTATGTCCCTATACTACCCTTTTCAGCCACAATCCCATTTATAAACCAGCTGGTACTCACTATAATGTATTACCATCCACTCTATCCACTCCCACACGTTTACAGTCAAATTAATTAAAATTCTAAATACATTAAGCATCAGTACTCCTTTACAGCCATACTCTTATCTCCTAATAACCTATAATCTAGTTTTTAACTCCATGTGTTCATTTTTCATATTTAGTTCATATTAATGAGACCATGCAATATTTGTCCTTTTGTGTGTGACTTTTTTCACTTAGCATAATGTCTTCAAGAGTCATATGTTATCATGTGTCCCAATTTCATTTCTTCTTAACTGCAGCATAGTATTCCACTGTATTTATATACCACATTTTGTTTATCCATTCATTGGTTGATGGATACTTGGGTTGTTTCCATCTTTTGGCAATTGTGAATAATGCCACTATGAACATCAGTGTGCAAATGTCTGTTTGTGTTACAGTTTTCAGTTCTTCTGGATATAGTCCTAGTAGAGGAATTGCTGGATCTTATGGCAGTTCCTGGCTTCCTTAGGAACTGCCAAACTAATTCCACAGAGGCTGCACCATTTTATAATCCCATTTTACACCCATTTTACAGTAGGATGTTCCTCTTTCTCCACATCCTGTCCAGCACTTATTGTTTTGTGTTTTTTAATAATGGCCATTCTATGCGATGTGAGTTGATATTTCATTGTCGTTTTGATTTGCATTTCCCTGATAGCTAATGATATTGAACTTTTTAAAAAAATGTACGTTATGGCCATTTGTATTTCTTCTTTGGAGAAATGTCTGTTGAAGTCTTTTGCCCATTTTTAAAATTGGATTTCTTGCTCTTTTATTGTTGAGTTGTATGATTTCTTTATATAGAATGCAAATCAAACCTTTATTGGATATGTGGTTTCCATATATTTTCTCCCATTGAGTGGTCTGTCTTTTCACCTTCTTGGTGAAGTCCATTGAATCATAGAAGTGTTTAAGTTTGAGGAGGTCCCATTTATCCATGTTTTCTTTCATTGCTCGTGCTATCAGTGTAAGGTTAAAGAATGCACCACCTACCACCAGGTCTTTTTTTTTTTTTGGTAAAGAAACATTCATAGCATCATATAGGGCTCCTACACATCACCCCACCACAAGTACTTTGCATTGTTGTGAAACATTTGTTAACAAATTATGAAACAGCATCGTCAAAGTATTACTACTAACTATAGTCTGTATTTTACTCCCCTATACATTTTTTTAAGGATTTTTAAAATTTACTTTTATCCATTTTTACCCCTCCACCCCCGTTTTTGATGTTTTTGTGTCTATTCGATGGGCAACCCTCTGTGTCCATTTTCTGCCCTCTCTTCTCATCCTTCTCCTCCTGTCTTCACTGGGATTCAATCCTTGGAACCTCTGATGTGGGAGAGAGGTATCTTACTGCCTGCACCACCTTAGTTCCTGGTTTTTCGGCACGTCTCATCTTGGCTCTCCCTTGTGTTACTCTCCTGTTACATCATCATGTTGCTGTGTGGCTCACGGGGCCTGATGGTACACCCACTCACGGGGCCTGATGGCACACCCACGCGTGGGGCCTGGCGGCGCACCCCCTCGTGGGGCCTGGCAGCACGCTTGCACTCAAGGCCTGGGGAGCTCACCTGCTCACAGGACCTGGCAGCGCACCCATGCACAGGGCCTGACAGCTCACCTGCTTGCGGGGCCTGACGGCACACTCATGCATGGGACCTGGCGGCGCACCCCTTTGCAGGGCCTGGTGGCACATCTGCGTACAGGGTCTGGCGGGCTCACCCACACATGGGGCCTGGCGGTGCACCCGCTTGTGGGGCCTGGTGGCCTACGTGCCTTCTATATTTTTCTTTTTTAAATTTTTACTGGGAGGTCCCAGGAATTGAACCCAGGTCCCTCCATATGAGAGATGGATGCCCAACCATTTAAGCCACATCCATCCCCTTGCTATATCTCTTAAGGTTGACCAAAGATACCTAGAGTTACAGTCTTTTCCCTTACAGGATGATCATATAATAAATCAGGCTTAGTTTATCACCAGCATTCTAAAAGGCAGACCTAGGGAGAAAGGTCTGGGGACACATGCATGGTTTCTAATATAGCAAATGTTTAGCCTACCCTGATTATCACAAAATCAGGACAGCAAGAATATTCACATACCACCAGGTCTTAAAGCTGTTTTCCTACATTTCCTTCTAGGACCTTTATGGATCTAGCTTTTATATTTAGGTATTTGATTCATTTTGAGTTAATTTTGGTATAAGGTGTGAGATAAGGTCCTCTTTCTTTCTTTTGGCTATGGATATCCAGTTTTCTCTGCATCATTCATTGAATAGACTGTACTTACCCAGCTGAGTGGGTTTGACAGGCTTGTCAAAAATCACTTGACCATAGATGTGAGGGTCTGTTTCTGAACTATCAGTTTGGTTCCATTGGTCTTTGTGTCTATCTTTATACCATTACCATGCTGTTTTTTTTGTTTTTTTTTTTGCCACTGTAGCTAGGTTATATGATTTAAAGTCTGGAAGTGGGGGAAGGGGCAAGATGGCGTTGGTTTAGGAGGGCACTCACCAACTCACTCTCGGAGGACGGCTGATTGGGGACAGGGTCCTGCCTGAGTGGTCTGTGCTGGAGGCCCAGGGAGCGAGAACCTTGGGGACATCAATCTGGAGGGAGGTGGATGGCGAGGTGAATTGCTCAGGAAAGAATCATGAGTTATCCCCCTGGCTGTGGTAGTTGACACAGATGGCTGAACCCACCCTCAGGGAAAAAGGCTGGGATGAGCTGCGACTCCCGCCAGCAACTCGGTAAGAGGGAGTGTTCTCCGAGAGTGGGAGGACTCTGGTGGAGGGTTGAGAACGGTTTTCTTTCTGTGGATTTGGCTGCCTGGAACCCCTTGCAGCTTTGGGGAACAAAATAGCTGGCTTGAAATGGCACCAGGCTGAGGGGAGTGGCGAATTTGCTGAGGAAGGCTGATTTACCTAGCTGCCCAGGGATACGCCCCCACTCCCGCTGGCAACCCGGTGAGAGGGAGCATTCTCCAAGAGTGGGAGGGTTCTGACAGAGGTGGAGAGGGGTTTCCTTTCTGTGTTTGGTTGCCTGGACACTCTTACACCTTAGGGGAGCGAATAAGCTGGCTTGAAGCAGCACCAGGCAGAGAGGAGAGGCGAATCTGCTGAGGAGCCTGATTTACCTAACAGCCCGGTGATACTGAGGCTTGGCTCCGGAGGGGGCGGAGTCAGCCAATTTTATCGTTCTGCACTGACAAGCATCAGAGCTTTTTTTTTTTGTTTGAGTATCCAGTTCATGTGGGCTGAAAGCGCCTGCAGTTGCCCACAGAGGCTGAGGAAACACCAGCCCTCTCCTATCCATGGGGGTGGTGGAGCTGGAATTGAAGGCATTCAATAAACCAGTTTATATGGGTTGAAAGTATCTGCAGTTGCCCAGAGAGGCGGAGGAAACACAGTTTCTCTCCTATCCTATTGGGGTACAGGGATGGAGCCCCAGGTGTGTGACTATTCAGCCTGTGCTGGCCGACAGCATCTGCAGTTACCTGGAGAGGCTGTAGCCTAGACTAGGGCTGCAGTCTGATCTGGGTGGAAAGAAGCCAGACCTTAACAACACTTGTGCTGGGGACAGAGTTAAAGTGGCAGCTACTAGCCTCTTTCCGACTTTCACAGGTTCTTTCACAAGAACACTTTAGCTGTTCTTAGGATTATACTTTAGCCATCCAAATTTACTAATCATTAGCTGATGTAGGTGGCCAACCATCTCTTGTTCCCCCATTTTTTGGGAAATGGAGTTTCCAACTCCAACCACAGAATAATTCCTAAGGTGGCTTGTGCTGCCAGTGAATGATGGGCACTGGCCTCTGCAGCATGGAATGCTCTACTCACACAACTTCACTGCAGATGGGCAGTCACCTTCTTCCATTCTTCCAAGGAAGTTGCAGGATGCTCTTCTGGTCTCCTGGGTCCCCCAAACAGTTGCTTTAGATAGCTTTGGGTGATTACTAATTACCCTTTAGGATGACCTGACTCTTAGAACTCCTTACTCAGCTGCCATCTTGCCCCTCCCTCCCTTATATATATATATATATATATTTTTTTTTTTTTTCTGAAGGTACTGGAGATTGAACCCAGGAACTCATATATGGGAAGCAGGTGCTCAACCACTGAGCAACATCTACTCCCCTTATGTTGTTTTTTAACATCCTTTTTAAAAATTATTTTTTATATCAATATTACAAATTACTCAGTTAACACAAGCTAATAACTACAATAACAGTAAATTTCTTTAGTCAGCTGTTATACTCTCCCCTTATCTTTGTCATTCCTCAATCTTGAGGGATTTGGAATGATGTATATACTGACGATTCATGCTGAGAAGGGACATAGATATTATGAGGCAGAGCTATGGAATTGTTTTGCATGCAGCTGAAGATAATCCTTGCTTTCAGGATGGGGATGGTCCATCATCATTGTTTTGTTAGTTGTCCAGGTCAGGCCCAAAGAACTGGAGAGTAATAGTTGGCTGCATACCTGCTGGTTTTCAGGGCTCAGCCAGCAAGGAACAATCTGGAGGCTTTAAGTCTCTGAGAAATAAATTGAATAGTATAGTTTCAAATAAAAGAAGTAGAAGAATCATGATTAGGGGATTTATAAATGAATATAACTATATTATATTGGGGAAATAGCTTTTCATATATTTCTAGATAGAGCCCGCCAAGGAGGTGTTGATTTTATATGGCTTTGTGGCTTGTCTATGATGTCCAGACATCCCTAGGGCTCTCAGGAGCACTTTTGTTTGAGACTTTGTTTACTGTGATAGTTTGTGAAATCTGCCTGAGGTCTGTATAAGTGCAACCTCTGGAATGATCTCTTGAATCTCATTGAAATCTCTTAGCCATAAAACTCTATTTTACTTAATATTTCCCCCTTTTGATCAAGGTGTTTCTCTGAATGCTTTGCTGATTAACCTTTGTTAATCATCTCTCAGCACCAGGGAGGCTCATTCCTGGGAGTCATGTCCCATGTTGGCCATGGAGGATAAGGTAGTGAGTTTATTTGCAGAATTTGGCTTAGAGAGAGGCCACACTTGAGCTACAAGGAGATTTTCAGGAAGTAACTCTTAGGCATTAATTATAATTAGGCTTAGTTTTGTTAATGCAGGAATAAGGCTCGTAAGTGCAAACCTTAAGATCAAGGACTCAGTTTTTGAGCCTACTTTCTTATATTAGACAAGGCTAATATTTTCCAGAGCTTTTGGTCATTTTATTTGAGAAAGTAGCAGGACTTCCCTGGGTGGGGAAGTTTAATATTATTTCAGCTACTGTGAATGAAGTAGCCTTGTGACAAAGAAAAGCCTCTATCTATCCAGAAAACATACTTATGGCAACAAGGACAGATTCATATCCTAAAGACTATATAATGTTCAAGATGTTCAAAAGGCACTGCTCATTAAGACACCGGACCTTGTCCTACCTTTACCTTCTTACTAGGGTTATGTTAATTGACAGGTAGAACATAATTTATATACTTGCCTTACTTTTCAGGTAAATTTATTCTTTTTTTCTGAAAATGAAGTTTTGACTTGCACCTGGCTGCATTCTCCTTCAGAGATATCTCAGAGTAAAACAGTGTAACTGGCAATGAAATTTGGTTGTTTCTGTGACATGTAACATTTTTCTAATAATAAAAATATAACATTCCCATGTACCCCCCTATTTTTAACAATTAACATTGATGTGGTATATTTGTTACAATTGATAGAAGTATGTTAAAATATTACTGTTAACTATATTTTGCTTTGAATGTATTTTCCCCCATATACCACCCTATTAACACCTTGTATTAGTGACATTCTTTTGTTATAGATCCTGAAAGAATTTTCTCATATTTCTATTATTAACCACAATCATCCTCCACAACAGAATTCACTGTGTTATACAATCCCATGTTTTGTCCTCTGGCTTTCCTTCTAGTAACATATATGGCCCAAAATTTCCTGTTTCAACCACATTCACACATATACTTTAGCAGCGTTTATTATACTCACAGTAATGTGCTAAGATCACCTTTGTCCATTTCCAAACAATTACAATCAACCTAATTATAAATTCTCCACAGATTAAGCATTAGCTCCCTCTTCTCTACCCACTTCTATCTCTTGGTAACTAATCTTCTAAAATATACCTCTATGAGTTTGCTTATTATAATTAGTTCATATTAGTGAAAACATGCATTATTTGTCCTTTTGTGTCTGGCTTATTTCACTCAACATAATGTCCTCAAGGCTCATCCTTGTTTTTGTATGTGTCAGTACTTCATTTCTTCTTACAGCTGAATAATATTCCATTGTATGTATATACCACATTTATTTATCCATTCATCTGTTGAAGGACACTTGGTTGCTTCCATCTTTTGGCAGTTGTGAATAATGCTGTTATGACTATCGATGTGCATATATCTGTTTGCATACCTGCTTTCAGTTCTTCTAGGTATATACCTAGTAGTGGGATGGCTGGATCATATAGCAATGTGAAACTTAGCTTCCTGAGGAACTGTCAAACTGTCTTTCACAGCGACTGCACCAACAGTGAATAAGTATTACTATTTCTTCACATCCTCTCCAATACTTGTAGTTTTCTGTTTTTTAAATAGTGGCCAGTTTAGTAGGTGTGAAATGACATTTTTATTTTTTAAAGTAGGCTTTATAAAGCCTCAAATAGACCATAGCAGAAGGCTAGGAACTATCCAAGAAGAATTATAGTGACTCAATTAATGTCATCTGGAAAGTCTCAATTTAATATATCCATATTTATTGGCCAGAAATATCAGTTAACTAATATAGAAGGTATATAAATGGGAAAGTACAGTGCCTGCCTTTAGTAAGTACACAATAAAAAACAACTTTACTAAGAAGTATTAAGAAATAGCATAAATTTAGTTCAATTACTTTATAAGACATCAATGACAGTATTACCAATTCAACAAGTCTGTAAATGGCTGTAGGTTTACATGCCATGACCGCCCCACAGCATCCCTGTAAGGTAGAGCAGGTGTCATGATTTCTATCTATTGATAAGGAAACAGACTCTCACAAAGGAGGAGGGATTTACCAATATAACACAGCCAAGAGGTGGGCAGGGTCAGATGCAGGACGTCCTGCCTTCAGGGCTAGCTTCCAATCCTACAACAGTCCAATCCCTTCCTCAATGCTCCCATTACGTCTTGGTTCTGCAAACTATAAATGAAGGTGTTGAGCACAGGTTCAAGGACCATGTAGAATACAGAGACCACCTTGTCATTGTTATGGGCCCAGTAGTGCTTAGGCCCCATTGTAAATGAATATGGCTGCCCTGTAGAAGAGGGAGACAGCTGTCAGGTGGGAGGAACAGGTGGCCAGAGTCTTTTTTAAAGTATGACCAGAGATCATATGGAGCATAGTCCCAGGATGCAAGCATAAGGGGCCACAATGATGGAAAAGGAAAGGAGGAGCATGATAACACAGCAAGCAAAGAGAAAGGTATCAAAAAGAGATGTGTTTGCGGCCAGCTTCAATAAAGGTGACACCTCACAGAAGTGATCCATTTTCCTAGAATCACAGTAGGGGAAATTCATGGATGCCACCATCTGGATCATTCCTTCTAGTAAGCCAAAGGCTCAGGAGCTTCCAACAATCTAGAGACAGACTTTCTGACTAATGAGGATAGAATAGTGAAGTGGGTGGCTAATAGCCACATAGTGGTTATAAGCCATGAGTCCCAGCAAAAACCCTTCAGATCCCATGAGAGAGACAAAAAACAAAAACAAAAACAATTTGTATACCATAACCTGCAAAGGAAATGGACTTCCTGCCAGATAGGAAGTTGACTGCCATCTTTAGCACAGTGTTATAAACCAACAGGAAACCATGAGGGAAATCTGACTAAGGAAGAAGTATATGGACTCATGAAATCAAGGATCAATGTAGGTGAGGAAGATGAGGAGGACATTCCCACAGAGAGCCACTGTGAAGATCACCAGGACCACAGAGAAAAGGACAAGGTCAGTCCAGCAATAGGAAAAGATGTCCATGAGGAGAAAGTTATCTAGAAATGATTAGTTCAGCCATATCCCCATGTCTCAGTTGTTCCAGGTCACCTGAGAACATGGAGAGAGAAATTCTGGGATTGAGTAATGTGTCTTTACCTATCTCTCAGTGTTTCTTCTTCAGTACGCTATTTATTTCGTAATTCATCAGAGGTCAACTACATATGCTTTGGGACATACAAGAGGATACTCTTTCATATAACCATGACACAGATGAGAAGATCCTGCTACCTCATAGAATTGGACTGCATATCTATATTTGTATATATCCATACCAAGAAGAGTAGAAACTGAACTAGTTTATGTGTCTCAGAACCATTGGAAAATCCCTCTTCAGCAGGCAAAGTCTTGGCTTAACCACATGACACTGACTCTTTCATCTGGGATCACATGAAATTGAGAAACTAGCTCTAACAAGGCTTGGCTCATATCATTCCCTAGAGATCATTCATATGTGTTAAAATGAGGGAAGATAATGGAGACTTGAGGTGTTCTTTTGTCTTTGTTTTGCTCAGGCAAAAATTCGAGGAATCATTCTTAATGTTTCAATTTTTTCATTTCCTATGTCCAAACCATCAGTAAAGCCTCTTGTCTTTACATTAAAAATATCTCAGAATCCAATTAACTCTCATCGTCCCCACTGCTACTACCTTGGCCAAAGCCACCACCCTCGCTCAGCTGGATTATTACAATCATCTCTTTCCTGGTCTCTCAGCTTCTCTCTTTGAAGCCCTTGAGTCTTTTCCCATAACAGTTCAATGATTCTGCTAAAATGTATGTCCTATGATATAATACCCTGCTGAAAGTAGGTCAGTGACTTCCCTAGTTACTTCAAATAAAGCTAAAATCCTTATCGTGGCACACAAGGTGCTAAATGATCCTCTTTACACACAAACTCCAGTTCCTCTGACCTAATCTCCTACTACTCATCCTCTCACTGTAATTCCCTGAAGTTTTTCAGAAAACCTGGACACACTCCTAGCCTTCGGTCATTGCATTTTTTCCCCTCTGGATCACTCTTTACCAGATTTCTTCTCTCACCTGCTTCAGATTTTACTCAATTGCCAGCGTTTTAAAGAGGCCTGCCATTAAAGGCATATGAAAACTTAAATGTCTGGCACTCTCTAGCCCCATCTGTTTTAGTTTTCTCACATCACTATACAGTATTTGACATTTCACATGTACTTACAGGTGTGTACTTTTACTGTCTGTCTCACGTAACTAGAATATGAGCACAACTTATTGTTCACCATGTAATCAGCATCACCTAGAAGGATACCTGCTCATAAAGACTCCTTCAATACATATGTGTTGACTGAATAAAATAATACAAATACAAAATATAGTTATATGTAGCTGCAATAGTCTTTTTTTTTTTTGAAAACAAAACAAAACAAAACAAAAAGCCTGCCCTTTAATTTCCAGGAATCTTTGACTTTGACCTGAAGGTAAAGAGAGTTCACTATTTGATTCCTTTCTATGAGAGACAGTGAGAGATAAAATAAGGAATATCTTCAGATATGTACAAAAACAAGGATGTTCCCTGCAAATGGCTAATTTTCATGTCTACAAGACATTCATATGCTGATGTATTCATTTTTACGTTATCTCACTACAAAGAAGACTGAAGCAAAAAAAGAAAATGAAGATCTAAGGCTACTCGACAGGATATACTCTGCACAGGCTCCCAGTAAATTCCTGAACTAGAACGGAGCTACTCAGATCCATAACCAGGAAGATGGGCCCCTTGAGCTGAGTCCCTACACAAGGGAGAAGTCCTGACTCCTGCCCAAGAAGACATAAGTTTCCATTTATGATATAATCGTGTGGATTATATCACCATGTAAATAATCCCAACCAGATGAGACTCTAGCTGAGGGCAAAGGAACTAGGGAATTGGAAGTGGAAAAAGGGAGTTATAAATATCAAATATGGGGTCATGAACAATTGGTGTGCTGGTGTGTGTATGTGTGAATATACATATGTGTAGGCTAATTTCTTCTCTTTCTACTCCTTCCTTTATTATTGTATATACCGGATGTTGCTGGTGGTTAGCATTTAGATAAGATTGTGAATGAATTTAGATTATAATTAACATTGCCCGGATGGTACCATGACTGTTGAAGGATGCCATGCATGTGTATGAAGTATAGTCACACCTTGTTTGGCCAAAGCAAAATGTTGTGTTACTGATTTTTTGAAATTCAAATATGGGTAAAATGGTGTGGGTAGACTTTGCCAGTTATTAAACTGTTGCCTCAGCTCCAAACCCACAATTCTATACTCTCATTTGTGATGCTGGGGCTGCTTTGCCATCAAGATTCACATTAGGATCTTGCCAATAAGGGAACTAGAAGGAGACCATAAGCAAGGAAGAGAGAAAAAGGAAATAATTCCTTCATGATTTCCTGTTTTCCCTGTCAATATCATTCTAGCAAGGTTTCTTAATCCTGGCAGGTGTGTCATGTACAGGATTTATGTTCACAGTTCCAGAACCAGTCTCATCCTGTCCTTCAGAGAAACAAACAATAGCTGACCAGTCTTTATTCTTCAGAAATCTAGGATGAGAGACCTTCTTCTGAACTCCTGGGATCCCAGAACCAACCACATAGCACCCACTTCTCAGAAGTCTATGTTTCAGCTTTGTAGGTCCCTCTGCTTCTTCTGCGCTATGGGGGTGCCACCACCAGTCAGAGTGGGGCAGCCTTCACAGAGGTCTGGCTCTCCCCTCCATAGGACCCCTTATGAGGAAGGAACCCCAGCTAACCAGTGCCCACTTAACAGATGTTTGGGCTCCAAGATACCACATTTTAATTACCTTAATCCTTTTCTTTTGTTCCCACAAAAGGTAGCACCTAGAGGTAATGTTTTCTTACTGCTGTTTTTCACTCTATGATCCTTTCTGTTCTTGTTTTGCCATTTCAGTTGTCCATTTTCTGGTGAACAATTCCTTATATGAAATTCCTTCTGTTAAAATAACTGATGTAGTTTGATGGCTAATTGGATCCTGACTAAAATGTAAGTTTTAAAATAATGACTCAAATTTTGTCTTAATTTCCATTCCAATCTTCATTCCCCTGAACAGATATCCTTTTACTGTATAAGAACTTCAAGTGCTGAAATGAATCACAGCTGCCACAGCAAATTTGGCATGTGAAGAGTACGTTACAAAAGACTTCATATATATAACTTCATCCATCAAGGTTTTATTAAGCAACTTGTATATATAAGGCAAACGGCTAGGCACTGATAATATGCAAATAAGCAAGATATTATCTCTGCTGGATAAACCTATAAACAGTAGTAAGATATACTTTATAAAGCCTCTACTGGAACATAGGAGAAGGGTAGAACTTTTCCAGATGAATAATAGAAAGTTTCCATTTATGATATCCATATTTATTAGCTTGAATCATCAATTAAATAATATAGAAGGTATGTAAATGGAAAAAGATTGTGCCAGCACTTAGAAAGTACTCAATAAAAGACTCAAAAAAAAAAGATAATTAAGAAATAGTTTGAATTTAGCTCAAGTATTTTATATACCATCAGTAATGGCAATATTAGCAATGCAACACTTATGCATATAGCTGTAGATTTACATACAATGACCCTCAAATATTCCTGTAAAGTAGGGAAAGTATCGTGATTCCCATTTATTGATGAAGAAACAGACTCTCAGAAAAGAAGAGGGAATTAGCAACATAACACAGCCAGTGGAGGCAGAGCCAGGTGCTGGTTGTCCTGGACTTCAGTGCTGGCTGCCAATCTTACAACGGTCCAGCCCCCTCTTCAGTGCTTCCTTCACCTCCCGATTCCTCAAGCTATAAATGAGGGGATTGAGCATAGGAGTAAGGACCGTGTAGAAAACAGAGACCACCTTGTCATGGCTAGGGATCCGGTAGCGCTTAGGCCTCAGGTAGATAAACATGGCTGCTCCATAGAAGAGAGAGACAGCTGTCAGGTGGGAGGAACAGGTGGCCAGAGCCTTTTTCCGAACATGAGCAGAGTTCATATGGAGCACAGTCCCCAGGATGCGAGCATAAGAGGCCACAATGATGGAGAAGGGAAGGAAGAGCATGATGACACAGCAAGCAAATATCACTTTCTCAAAAATGGATGTGTCTACACAGGCTAGCTTTAACAAGGAGAGCACCTCACAGAAGAAGTGGTCCACTTTCCTGGAGCCACAGTAGGGGAAGCTCATGGATGCCACCATCTGGATCATTCCATCTAGTAACCCAAAAGCCCAGGAGCTTCCAACAATCTGGAGACAGACCCTCTGACTCATGAGGATGGGATAGTGAAGTGGATGGCTAATGGCCACATAGCGGTCATAAGCCATGAGTCCTAGCAAGAGTCCTTCAGATCCCACGAGAGAGACAAAAAAGCCAATTTGTACACCACAACCCACAAAAGAGATGGACTTTCTTCCAGTCAGGAAGTTGACTGCCATCTTTGGCACAATGTTACAGACCAACATGAGGTCCATGAGGGAAAGCTGACTGAGGAAGAAGTACATGGGTGTATGAAGTTGAAGATCGATGTAGATGAGGAAGATGAGGAGGACATTCCCACAGAGAGCCACTGTGAAGACCACCATGACAACAGAGAAGAGGACAAGATCAGTCTGGCTATGGGAAAAGATGCCCGTGAGGAGGAATCCATCTAGAGATGATTGGTTCAACCATGTCCCCATGTCTCCGTTGTTCCAGGTCACCTGAGAACATGGAGAAAGAAATTCTGGGATTGAGTGATGTGTCTTTACTTATCCCTCAGTGTTTCTTCTTCAGTCAGCTATTTATTTTGTAGTTCATCAGAGCTTAACAACATATGCTTTGTGACATACAAGAGGACAATCTTTCATGTCACCATAACACAGATGAGAAGCTCTCTGCTACCTCATAGAATTGGACTGCATACCTATATTTGTATGTATCTATACAAAGAAAAGTAGAAACTGAACTAGTTTATGTGTCTCAGAACCACTGGAAAATCCCACTTCAGCAGGAAAAGTTTTGGCTTAGCCACATGACACTGACTCTTTCATCTGGGATCATATGAAATTGAAGAACTAGCTCTAACAGGACTTGGACCATATCATTCCCAAGAGATAATTTGTATGTGTTAAATTAAGGGAAGGTAATAGAGACTTGAGATGTTCTTTAATCTTTATTTTGTTAAGAGAAAAGTTCTAGGAATCATTTTTTATACCAACGTTACAAATTACTCAACACAAGATAATAACTACAATTACAGTAAATCTGCTTTAGTCAGTAGTTACATTCTCACTTTATTTTTGTTCATTCCTCAATCTTGAGAGATTTTGGATGATGTCCACTCTGACTGCTTCAGACAGAGAAGGGACATGGATATAATGGAGCAGAGGTATGGAACTGCTTTTTCTTCCAATTGAAGGTACTCCTTATTTTCTGAATGGAGCTGGTCCATCATCATCATTTTGTTGGTTGCCCAGTAAGTCTCTTATTTCTCAGAGACTTAAATCCTTCAGATTGTTTCTATGCTGGTTGAGTCTTGAAACCTGGATCATTCTGTCTAGTAACCCAAAGGCCCCGGAGCTTCCAACGATCTGGAGACTGACCCTCTGACCCATAAGGATAGGATAGTGAAGTGGTATGAAGTCAACTCCCTACTCTCTAGTTCTTCAGGCTTGTCCTAGGAATCACTTTTTTTTCAATTTTGTTTTTTTAGGAATCACTTTTAAGTTGTTTATTTCTTGCATTTCCTATGTCCAAACCATCTTGTCTCTACATCAAAATATCTTACAATCCAATGAACTCTCATCATCCCCACTGCTACTGTCCTGGTCCAAGCCACCATCCTTGTGCAGTTGAATTATTAAAATTTTCTCTTTCCTGGTCTCCTGGCTTCTACCCTTGAATCCCTTGAGTCTATTCCCATAGTAGTTCAATGATTCCGCTAAAATATAAGTCATATGATGTAATACCCTGTTGAAAGTAAGTCAATGTCTTCCCTAATTATTCAAAATAAAGCCAAAATCCTTGCAGTGGTACATTAGGTCCTAAATGATCCTCTCCACAAACTCCACTACCTCTGATCTCATCTATTATCTCATCTTCTTGTTCACTTCAATTCCCTGACTTTTCTCCTAAAAACAGGATATACTCACAACTTTGTATCATTGCATTTTTTTCTCTCTGGAATGTACTTTCCCCAGATTTCTAACTCTGACCTGCTTCAGACTTTACTCAAATGTTAACCTTTGAAAGAGGTTTTCCATGAAAAGCATATGATAACTACAAATATCTTGCACTCTTTAGCCCCACCCCTGTTTTAATTTTCTCAATGCACTTAACATCATTTGACATCATGTGCTTCCATGCTTGTACTTTTACTACCTGTCTCATGTCAACTAGAATATAAGCACCAGTTATTGTTCATCATGAAATTGGCAACCTCTAGAATTTTCACCTGGCTCATAGTGCCTGGATCAATACATATATGTTGACTGAAAAAAATAATACATGATGAAATGTTCTGTAGCTGCAATTTCCATTTCTGAAAGCAGAAAGTCTTCCTTCTCAGCAAGTGAACTTGTTCTTGATGATTGTAAAAGCAGTTCACTCCTTAATTCATTTCTATGAGGGGCATTGAGTGATAAACTAAGAAATAGCTTCAGATATGTACAAAAGAGAATGGCTGATTCTCATAGCTATGAGACATTCATATGGTGATGTACTTATGTTTATCTTAAATCCCTACAAAGAGGGCTAGAGATGACCAGACATGCTTTCTGTCTACAGGCCAAGGATAAATTCATAAACTAGGGTGGGCCTGCCAAGATCCATGACCAGAGAGGTTGGCTTCTTGAGATGTGTCCCTATAGAAGGGAGTAGGTCTGACTCCTGCCCAAGAAGTGCCCAGGTCCTTGGACCACCAAAATCAGGTGTGTTGTTGAAGGGATTGTCTATATAAGTAAATCACTGTTCCGTCAAGCACCATCTTGACCACATTGACCCCAATTTCAACCAACCAGCATAACAAACCAGGCCCCCCTATATTTCACAGCAGAAATTCCTCCTTTTACTGAACAAGCCCAGCACTGCCCACTGTGTGCAGAGGCCCTCAGCTGCATGCACCTTTAAGGAGAGTCTCTATTTTTCTTTCCCCTTCTCTTTCTTTCTCACACACACACATACACACGTACAACACAGATGCACACCCTTGTCACAATTTTCACACATCTCCTTCATCAGAAATTGTTACACAACACACTTACATAACAAGTACATCTCCCAGGAACACCCTTTTCCCGCAGAAACAGCAAACATGAAGACAGAAAACCAGAAAGGACATCTGCACTCCTGAGTCCAAGAATCAGCTCTGTCACCACTAAGGGTGGACCTTGTCCGGTACTCTGAGCCTCAGCTGGATATGGTTGCATCATTTGTGGGGTGAGGATCATTTCATCTGTCCGACTTCACTGCACACACATGAATTTATAATGAGAAAATGTATGGGGAATCCAGGAAAAGTCTCTAAAATTTACATTATACTATAATCAATACTACGTGGTTGACTGATAATATTTATCTCCCCATCCTGAACAACTCCCTTGAACTCCAGATTCTTATATCCACTGACTGGGTACTCAGCATCTCCTCTTGGATGTCCAATAGGCTTGCCTGCCCTATATGACCAGCACAGAGCTCTTGGTCTTTCCCTGGAGAAAATCTGTTCCTCCACCTTCTCCCCTAACTCAGTTAATGCTAAGTGAGCATTAATCCGTTGCCTATATCCCAACACTTGAATCATTCTTGACGCTTCTCTTTCCCTCACATGTGTCAAATCCATCAGAGAATTTTGCAGATTCTTTTTCCAAAATACATCCACCCATGACAATTTCTCTCTTCTCCCCTGCTCCCCTATTGGCCATGCTGTAGGCACTGCTCCCTTGGATGATCATAAAGGCCCCTTACTGGCCTTATCTCCTGATCCCACCCTTGCCCCCACAGACCATTTCCCATGTAGCAACTAGAGTAAACCCATCTCAATACAAATAAATACCAAAATGCTTCAAAAATAAAAGGAAGATTTTATGTTAGGTCCCTCATACCACACAGACTACTTTCCATCTTCTCTAACTGGGCTCAGTCGTTTCCATTCTCACCAGCCTCTCTCCTCTTCCTCCTACACAGCAGGCAGACGTCAGCCTAAAGTGGACTTGGGCACTGGTTCTTACCACCTCATGGAAGGCTTTTTCTAGATATTATCCACCTGATTCACTCTCCTCCTTTTCATCTTCTCAGTGAGGCCCTCCCTCTATAGGCTATTGAAGGTTCAATGCCTCTGTTTTCCTTGATCTCCTTCCCAGCCTTTTTTTTGCCACAGCACTCAAAACACTTGGATGTGCCACATTTTATTCCTCTGGATTTATTTATTTTCCTTCTTTCTCAACTAGAAGTTGTGTTTCCTGATGCCGGTTTTTCGCTCACTGTGGAATTCCTGGCTCCTAGAACTGTGCCTGGCATATACTGTGTTCTCAGTAAATATGTGTTGAATGAATAATTGTATTATATAGTATTATCCCAAGAAATTTTCCTAGAAATTATTCTAGCATCTCACATGTTCATTTTCTTGCTTTGTAAAACAGTCTTTTCTACTGTATGCTACTTAATGACTTCATTTTTCTTCAGAGAAACCACAACATAAAAGAAGCTATCTTGTCTCTATAATATTCTTTCAAGGATGAGATGATGCTATGTCCTAAAACAGCCTTATCCTCCTTGCTCCCTCATCTTAATTTCTCTCTTTTTCTTTTATCTTACTGTTTTAGATCACTCCAACCTAGGAATTTATAGCTGACCCCTTCCTCATAATCCAGACAGAGGGAAAGAAGGAAGGAAAAGGTTAATAAGACATTATAAAAAGAGAGTGAGAGAAGGAGCTCAAAGGAAGAGGACTGGGGGAAAAGAGATAAGAAAGACAGAAACACTGGAAAGTGAATCATCCCCTGCCTTTAAAAAAAAAAGAGAAACAACTTGATATATTATATAATAGGAGGAAGTGGAAATGCAGACAATCAAATAGAAATGGAGACATAAACCAGTAACCAATAAGAGGAAATTCAAGGAACATAGATGTGGAGAGAGCAGTAATAATGACAGAGATACTCTCACTCACCTCTGGGTGATTCCACTGGAGGAAAACAAAGTCAACAGGGAAACCTTGTGGAGAAGTTTCTAGCATCAAATTCATTTCATCTTCATTCTCTTGTGTTTGCACTTACTGAGCTAAAGGAGATAGGAAGGAGATCCCTCTCCAGCTCTGACCTCCTTCTCAGACCCCCCAACAAACTTTCAGTTAGGCCTCAAATACCCACATCACCCTCAGCCTCCTTGAGGACCCCCTAGCTTAGGTAATGGGTCTTCAACACACAGTAGCTTTCTTTGAGCAAGAGAAGAGAGAGAGAAAGGAGAATTAGTTAATGAGATGGTGATGGGCAGATGCGGTCAGAGCCTGCACCTCTGTCTCAAAGCCCACACACTGATGCCTGACTGCCTTCCACAATGCCCCTGCCATAGCCCAGGTGCAGAATTGTCTCCCACTGCCCAATGAATTACTTAACATATAAACTGAGCAAGGAGGGTGAAGCTGACGTCTCTCAGGGGAGCCGAAATACTCCATCCCTGGAATTGGAGCTCCCAAGCTTACAATTAATGAGACTCAAAGAGGCAGCTTAGGGACAGGACTGGGATCAGGGCTAGAGGACACCAGGTCAGGTGAGAGCAACAGGTACAGCTAGGGTGGAGGATGGGGGGACAAGTTGTCTCTGTGCTCCATTGCCCTACGCAAATTTCAGCACTTCTCCAGTGACTTCCAGGGCCTTATGTTGTCCTATCTTAGTTACCCCAGTTTGCCCTACCCTGCACCCCACAGCCCACACCTGTCCTTTTCCTGACCCCATGAAATCAACCAACCTCTATTGAGCACCCATGATATGCAGAACACTGGGCAAGATGTGCTAGAATTAAAAGTGGGAACTGAACATAATTCCATAATTCCTGAGGATTTTTTATCCTGGTAGGAGTGAAAGAAGAGCAACCATATTATGAGTCAGATGCAGGAGAGCATAGACTGGCTCCAAATTCAATCAGACTTTTCTGTACTGTCACTGTATTTCATAGTTTGCTGTATACAGTCCTATTTTCCATAGCTTCGATGAAAGTTGTTCCAGTGTAATCAGGTATAGAACGCCCTTTCATTCTAATGACAGTCATTACATAATACATAATATGGTCATCCTGTTTTTCGTATTAGCCATTATGGAAATAAATCAATTTTTTCAGTGGTCAGTAGCTGATAATTCACTTGCAAATGGCTAAGTTAACAAATTTATTGGTTTCTTTTAAATCTTTAGTTCTTTAGATATCTTTTTAACAGCATTTCCCCCCCATATATACAACTTTTTCTACCACTGCTTTCAGCTACTGCGGCTGGCAACTGAGGAACACACAGCAGGGGAAGCTAAGAGGAAGAGGCAAGGAGACTAGGAAGCAAGAATGGGGCATGGAAAATTGGCAACCTAGGAAATTAGTTTTCAGTACCTTGACTTTACAGACTTAACCCTGACCACCTTCCGATTTATTCCTTTACAACTTTCTCATTTTTTTATCCTCCACATGCAGCTGATCTTTTCCTACCTCTAAATATTTTTTAAAAACTTTTTTTACAAACTGAAGTTTATCATTCATACTTGAACAAGGCTCCCATACATTACCCCACCACCAACACCTTGCATTATTGTGAAATAATTGTTACAAACTATGAAACAGAATAATCAAAACATTACTACCAACTATAGCCAATATCTCACATTTGATGTATTTTTCCCCATTGTAACTTACTTTGCTTCCCTTGTGCCTCTTCAATCTAATTCTCCAAATTGGAGTTCAAGGCCATCTTTTCCTTTCAAACTTCTCCCAAAAGATTCAATATACTGTGACTTCAGTTTCCCATGAATCCATGCATACGTACTATCTATATTTTTGCTTATACTCTATTTTCTTATTAAACTCCCTGTATTACCATTCATTGTTTTGAACAGGCTGAATTTGATCATGTACAAACTAGGACAGACCTTCATTTTCATGTTATCATTGCTTTTAAAAATGTCTCTATTCTAGAAATGGTGAGAGCATATCATAGTATTTCTAACTAGCAGAGCTATTATATGGTTATGACAGTGGTTGAAAGGGAAAGTCTAAGGTCATGTATATTATGAGAAGGAAAGCTGAAAATGTAACACAGGACTGTATAATATAGTGAAAACTCATGTGAAATATGAATATGGATAATATTTCATATTTTAAACTATAAATACAAAATATAAATATAAATACAAATAAACTAGAGAGACCAAAACAGAATAGCAGCTAAGGATGGCAGGGGAAGCATAGAGAGATTGAGAGGTAATGAGTTTTTTTGTTTTGTTCGTATGTTTTTTGTTTATTATTATTCTTATTGGAATAATGAAAAATGCTATAATAATGACTTAAATGATGAATGCACAACTATGTGATTATACCAAATACCATTGATTGTAGACCTTGGATGGATTTATGCTTTATTAATATGTATCAATAAAATTGATTTGTTAAAAAATGTCTCTATTCTCTATTCCCTGTCCTTTCATGATACCTCATGCAGATTAAAGAGTCTTCCAGTGCCCCTGAGTTGTACAAATAGACTAATTTGTAAATTAGTATTTGTAAATTTTGTATTCTAAAATCAAGGCCATTGAAAATCAAAACTTGACTCTCACATCCAATTCAGTGTTTCTTCCCTTACCCAAGACTAGATCAGGCCTGATTTAAAAATGGGAGACCCACAGTAGGAAAGGGAAGAGAATTTCTCAATACCAATTCTATTGCTTAGCCCTTAAGATAGTTTTCTTTTTTCCTTTTTAAATTATTATTATTTTAAAAGAAGCTTTACATTACATGAATGTTACATTGAAAATAAGGTGATTCCCATATATCTCACCCCCTCCCTCTCCCACACTTTTCCCCATTAATAACATCTTTCATTAGTGTGGTACATTTGTTACAACTGATGAATACATATTTGAAGCATTGCTACTAACCATGGTCAGTAGTTTACATTATGGTTTACACTTTGCACCACACAATTTTACAGGTTTTGACAAAATGTATAATGGCCTGTATTTGTCATTGCAATATCATGCAGAACGATTCCAATGTCCCAAAAATGCCCCATGTTATACCTATTCTTCCCTCTCCCTCTCCTTAGAACCTCTGGTGACCACTGCCTTTATATTAATGATACAAGTTCTTCCATTGCTAGATAATAAGTCTACTTTAGTCCATAGTTGCATTCCCCCCTGATGTTTGTTCATTCCTCCTCAGTCTTGAGGATTTTGGGATGGTGATGCCTACTCTGCTTCTGATTGAGAGGAGACTTAGATCCCATGGGGGCAGATGAGTGGAACTGTCTTGCTTGCAGTTGTAGATACTCTGTTTTTTGGAATGGGCCTTGTCCATCATCATCCTTTTGTTAATTGTCTAGGTGAGTCAGATGAATTGGAGGGTAGGTGTTGGCTGCAGCTCTGCTGAGATTCAGGGCTCAACTGGTATATGAACAGCAGAAAGATTTAAGTCTCTGGGACATGTATTTAATGGATATAGTGCTTATTTTAGGTTCAAATAAAAGGGGCATAAGAACTATGTGTAGGAAAATTATAAATGAGTCCAACTCTGATACATTGGGGAAATAGGTTATCATATATTTCAAAGTAAGGCCCACTGACAGGGTGTCGAATTCCTGGGGTTGTCTGCCCTGCCTGTAGAGTCTAGATGTCAAGAGTAGTCAGGAACCCCCCTGCTTGAGGCACTGTTTACTGCAGCATCAGTGAGATCCTCCTGAGACGTCCATTAGCATAACCTCTGGAATGACCTCTGGACTCACTTTGAAATCTCTCAGCCATAAAAACTAATTTGTATTTAATATTTCCCCCTTTTGGTCAAAGGCCCTTAAGATATTAAAGATTATGGAGGTATTCTTTGAAATGTCCATTTTTCTCTAATAAATTACTAATAAGTCTGAATTGATATCTTTTTATTTTGAAAACTATTTTGTATAGAGACATACTCTTTTATTTTAATGTGTAATTTATAAATATTTGGAATGGTTAATGTCTTTCAAATTATTCCCTTAATTTTAGCACTATTATGAAAAGAGTATCTGTCACAGAATGTCCATAAGCTGTCAATATTTTTTAATGCTCATCTTGCCTTTTTAAATTTCATTATCTTTTAGAGACACACATTATTTACTGAAGATATTATATAAGTCCTGAAATTTGTTTCTAAATAATCTAGAGGTGGGAGGAGAAGTGGGTAGGAATATACATAAAAAATATTGGCTATCAGCTGAAAATTGTCAGAGCTAGGTGATGGGTATATGGAAATATTATACTACTCCCTGATTGCATAATGTTTGAAATTCTCCATACTAACAAAAATATAAAAGTTTACTCTAGATTGGCTGAGCAAACTATAATATATCCACATAATGCAATACCGTGCAACTGTGAAAAGGAACATAAAGTAATTCTATATCCTACTATGGAGTGCTCTTCAGAATATAATGTTGAGTGAAAAAAGCAAGGTGCAAAACTGTGTACATAGAATGATATCTCTAGTATAGGAAAAGAGGATAATTTGAATGTGTGTTTGCTTATATTTTCAAAATAAAACAATGAAAAAATAACAAAAACAAATATGTTTACCTATAAGAGGAGAGAAGAAACCTGGGTAGGGGACAGAAATGGGCATCTTTGAATACACCTTAGTTAATAGATTGGACCATGGTAAATGTTCTACATAATTAAAAATCAAATTTAAATAAAAAGAAAAATTTTCCACTAATGGAATAGTTTGTATCAGAACAACCTTCATTATGATAATAGAGAAGAGAAATTGGGTAAAACATACACAAAATATATTTTTGAAGGTATCACAACAATATCATAGCAGCCATGACTTGAGGGGCTATGATTTCAAAGAGAAGGGGAGTGCTTTGAGATGAATTAGACATTCTGTGGTGCTTTTCCTCTCAAAGTATTTGCAGATTCATAAATGGCACAGAGCCAAGTACCTGGGAAGCTGAGCAGAGCTTTTGGCAATCTCATAGATTTGGGAGGCAAAAATTGGAATTTAGAGACCTGAAAAACACCCTAGACTTCCAATTAAAAGCCAAGAAAAACTTTAAGAGAAATTATTAATCAGAAATAGACATTTCTCATAAAGATTGAACCCAGCTTCACACATATCAGACACAGCCTGGGTTGATAATCTGTTTCTAACCTAACCACCTGACAGAAGGAAAAATAGATCTTCTCTTGGAGGTGAAAAATCACCCAAGCCTCAAATTATCTCCTTAATTTTCAATTCATAATGCCTAGTATTCAAGAAAAAATTACCAGGCATTCTGGGACAAGACAGAATGAACAAAAATCAAGAGAAATAAAACAGAAAATAGAAACAAACTCCAAGAAGATCCATGCACTGGTATTTTCATTCATAGTTTTAAAAATAATTGTTATTACTATTTTCAAGAGAAAAGAAAAGAAAATTGATAACTTCACCAGACAGCTCTAATGTACATATTTTTTCCTTTGTTTTGGGGGAGGTTTTGGATTGCAGAGGGGTCGCAACTGTGGCAGGGGAGGATCACTGGTGCAGGGTGCTGGTGATGGGGGAATGTGTTGGGAGGGGTGCACCTAGGGCATACCTTTATGGAATATGAATATGTTCAAGTGGTCATGGGGTGTTGTCTCGATAGGTGGAGACAATAACAAAAAAAAAATATTGAATTCCCATCCTGGGAAGTCCTTCTACTTTCTCTAATAGAGTGGCAAGAATCCCCAGAGTATATGGGCAGTGCCTGGCAAAGGAGGACAGACCAATATGCCAGATCCTTGACATTGATGTTTACACTTATGAACCTTGTTCTTGTGAAATTGAAACTTAGCCTAGCATTATATATTGCCTAAGAGTTACCTCCTGATAGTCTCCATGTTGCTCAAATGTGGCCTCTCTGTAAGCCAAACTCAGCATATAAACTCACTACCTTCCCCCTGGTGTAGGACATGACTCTTGGGAATGAGTCTCCCTGGTACCTAGGGATTATAACTAGCAATGCATTTGGAAAAAAACCTTGACCAAAAGGGGGAAACATTAAAAACAAATGAGTTTTTATGACTTAGAGTTTTCATAGTGAGTCAGGAGGTCTTTCCAGAGGTTATGCTTTGCATGTCTCAAGAGGCCCTCATTGACTGCCACAGTAAACAGTGCCTCAAGCAGGGGAACCCCTGAGGGCTCTAGAGAAATCTGGACACTATAGGCAGGGTAGACAATCTCAGGAATTCGGCACCTTGTCAGTGGGTCTTACCTTGGAATATATGTTCCCCAATGTAACAGAGTTAGACTCATTTATAATTTCCCTATACAAGGCTTTTCTGCCCCTTTTATCTGAACCTGTAATTAACATTATACTCATTAAATATATGTACCAGAGCCTTAAATCTTCGGGCTGTCCCTGTGCCGGTTAAGCCCTGAATCTCAGAAGTGTTGCAACACCTACTCTCCAGTTCATCAGACTCGCCCAGGACAACTAACAAAATGATGATGATGGGCAATGCCCATCTCAAGAAACAGAGAATATCTACAAGTGCAAGCAAGACAGTTTCATCCATCTGCCCCAAGGGGTCTAGCCCCCTCTCAATCAGAAACAGAATAGCCATGACCATTCTGAAATCTTCATAATTGTGGAATGAACAAACATAAGGGGGGAATGCAACTATGGACTAAAGTAGACTTATTATTATTCTAGCAATGGAAGATCTTGTAACATTGATATAAATGCAGTGGTCACCAGTGGTTCTGAGGGGAGGGACAGGGAAGAATAGGTGTAACATGGGGCATTTCTGGGATATTGGAATTGTTCTGCATGACATTGCAATGAAGGATACAGGCCATTATACATTTTGTCAAAACCTATAAACATGTGCAGTTCAAAATGTAATCTGTAATGTAAACTATTGACCATGGTTAGTAGCAATGCTTCAGATATGTGTTCATCAATTGTAATAAATGTATTGCAATAATGAAAGATTTTGTTAATGGGGAATAGTGGGGAAGGGGTAGTGAGTGGGGTATATGGGAATCTCCTATATTTTATATGTATCATTTATGGAATGTAAAGTTTCTTTAAAAATAAAATAAAATTTTAAAAGGAAAGAAAAAATAGAAAATTACAGCAAAAAAAAAAAAAAAGAAATGAAACTCTAAAGATGAAAAATCTAAACAAAGTAAGAACTCAATAGATAAATTTAACAACAGTTTACAGAGATAAAGAGAGAACTAGTAAAAATGAAGCCTAAAACACATGACAGATATATGGAAAATATGATAATATGAAAAAGAAAATAAGAGACATAGGAACACAGTGAGGTTGAACATAAGTATAATTGGAGTACCAAAAACAGAGGGGAAAGAGAATATGGGACAGAGATGGACAATAATTTAAAAGATAGGGGAAAAAACAAACTGGTAGAAAAATGTCTAAAAGTTATGAACGGTATGAAGTCACAGATTAAGAAGGTCTATTAATGAAAAGCAAGATGAATAGAAAGAAATCCACTACTAGGCCTACCATAATATAACTGCTAATAATCAATGACAGAAAAATTTTAACAGCATTCAGAAAAAAAAAATTACACTAACAGGTACAAAATGAAGATTGACAGCTATCTTTTCAAAAGAAATAGTGGAGGCTGAAGGACAATAAAATGACATCTTTAGAATTGTGGAAAAATAATGACTTCTCACTTAAATTCTATTTCCAGCAAAAATAATTTTTACAAATGAAGGTAAAATAAACGTGATTTCAATGCAAATATGAAAAGATAATGATGGGAGCTGTTGTGGCTCAGTGTTTGAGTGCCGGCTTCCCACATACTAGGTCCTGGGCTCATTCCTGCCCCAGTACCATAAAAAAAAAAAAAGATAATGATCTGTCAGCAGACCTGCACCAAATAAAGATAGAAAGAATTCTACAAGCAGAAGGAAAATGATCTCAGATGGAAGCAGGAAAATGCAAAGGGTACTGAAGAGCAATGGAAATGACAAATAAGTGACTAAACCTAATGAATATTGACTGTATAAAATAATATTAATTAGACTACGTGCAGTTTAAAATGCATGTACAAAACAGAGAGAATGCAAATGGGCAGGATTAATGGAAATAAACGGTTGTAAGATCCCCCCATTAGCCAGGATGTAGTAAAATGTAGTAAAAATAATTGTTCATATTAGACTCTACTATGTCAAGTATGCAGGCTGTAATATCTAGGTTAGCCACTTAAGAGTGAAAACAAAGTATAACTAACAAGTTATTAGAGAGAAAAGTGAATGATAATAATTTCCAAAAACGACGTAAACAAAGAGATAGTGAGACAGAGAACCAGAGAGAACATAGCAAAATGTGACAAACAGAAATCAAATAATAAGATTATGGATTTAAACCAAAATTCATCAGACATTATATTGAATGTAAATGTATTTAAACACATCAAATAAAATATAAAAATTGTCATTCACTTTTTAATAAAAAAAACATTAACTGCACACCAAAAATTCTCTTAAATATATGGATACTGAAAGACATAAGGAAAAGAATGGACAAAAATATGCCATGCCAATAATAATAATTTAAAAAAATTGATAATGTTGCACTAATAGCAGGCAAAACAGACAGCAAGGAAGTAAGCATTACCAAAGATAGAGATTTCATAAGAGGGTCAATTCACCAGGAAGTCATAACGATTATAGATTTTACTGTGCCTAATAAAATAGCTTCAAATACAATAAAGTGAAACTTGACAGAACTAAAAACTGAAATATACAACTACCCAATCATAGTGTGAGATATATAGTATACATCTCTTAATAACTTTAAAACAAGGTGACAAAAATATCAGTAAGAATATAGATTTAAATAAATTGAGTAGCAAATTGACAGTTGTCAATTGCACTATCTGCTACAAAATAAACATTCTCTTCAAGTTCATACAGATTAGTTGCCAAAATTGATTACATGCTGTACCATAAAGCAAGTGTCAAAATATTTGAGAGCAATGAAATCAGAATATCTGATCATGTTAGAATTAAGCTATAAATTAACAAAAAGAATAACTAGAAAATCCCTATAGATCTAGGCATAGACATAGAGGAACAAGATTCTAGATAACACATGAGTTAAATAAGAAATCACAATAAACATTTAAAAATATTTAGAAAGGGAGAATAATAAAGACACAACATGCCAAAAACTTATGTAAGACAGTTAAAGCCATAGATACAGGAAAATTTATAGCCATAAATGCATATATTCAAAAACAAATAAAAATGGCTGAAAATCAATTATCTAATTTCTGTTTCAGCAAGTTAGAAAAGGAACAGCAAACTAAACTCAGAGAATACAGAAGAAATAAAACAATAAAGAGCAGAAATCATAGTCCTCTGCTGCTTTAGGGCTTCAGTTAATTTCTGAGGAAAAAAGCTCCCAGCTACATTTGGGTTTGTTTTATTTTATTCTTAACTTATTAGTTTCCAACGGATAACACAGGCACATACATCTTTGCAGGAATTATCCAGTTTCTCTAAATTTTCAAATATACTGGTATTAAGTTTTTTACTTAACACCTTTACTATAATTTAGTGTCCTTAGGATCTGTGGAGAAGCCTCATTTTCCATTCCAGGTATTTATAAATTGTGCCTTCTTCTTTGGTTTTTCAGATTAGTCTTGCCAAGTGTTGATCTATTTCATTGGCCCATCTTCCAGGCCAAAGAGCTAGGACTCTGCCACCAGGAGCCAGCAGAGGCAGAGCTTCATGACCAACGAGTACATTAGAGCGTTGCTGATGGCGACAAGGGGGTCATGAGCAATGAAAGCCAGCAGCACGCATTCATCGCCCAGGAGGATAAGAAAGAAGAATATCTGGAGCCCAAAACCTGTGAAGAATATGGAGCCAGTCCAGGAAGACGCCTACAGTCGTCCACAGCCATGATGATGGAGATGATCATGAGGTCCGTGAGTGATAGCCAGCGGAGTAAGAAGTACATAGGGTTGTGAGAAGGGAGTCCACATTGATGAGGAGGATCATGAGCCTGTTACCAGACAGGGCCACGAGAAACATGACCATGATCATGGAGAAGAGAAAGAGGTACAGCAGCAAGTGGATGAAGAGGTCCAGAAGGATGGAGGAGGGGATGAGAGTCTGGTAGCCTGCCTAGGCCATTGTTCCTGTGGAGGGATGCACTGGAGGGAGGTTTGGGGGTCTGAAAACAAGAGGTTTAAGGTTAGCACCACATATTGATGAAATTACAACTTTGTCCAACATGTTGCCATCCTTAAATGTTATTTGGTTTAGAGTACAAAGCATGACCTCATTAGGAAAAGGATCTCTAATAAATATGCAGGTTTTTAAAACTTGTTGGATTTTCTGGACATAGCTGAGAAGAGAATTTTAAACTACATATTGCTAAAATGGATAAGTACTTCTGCTTCCAATAGAAATCAGTCTGTACCTAGCCCTCAGAGTTGTTCCTCTGAGTTGAACTTGTGGGTGCTCACAAAGTTCTAGGAAAGCCTTCCTCAAGGTTTTGCTTTTTCAGCAAAAAAGTAATAAAGAAGCAAAAAGACATTTGCTAACTGTGTGAACTGGGCACCTTACATAATCTCTCTGGAACTTACTTTTCTTAAATTTAGATAACAGTACTATTTTATCATGTGATAGTAAAGATTGAATGTGAAAATGAAAGCAATGACTAATAGTTTTAAAATAATGACAGATGACATTATTTGAACATCTCACATGTGCCAGGCAAACCAGTGAACACCCTACTCTATCCCTGCACTTAATTCTCAAAACTACCCTGAAATATAAGTATGATCATTGTCTGCATTTCATAGAACAATATAAATGCCAACATAAGGGAATAACAAAGTAAATTGTGAAACATAAGATAAAATCATTGTGGTTTAGAGCTATGTGCCCCAGAAAAACATGTTCTTAATTCTTTTCTATGAGAGTGAGTCCTTATAAATAGGAACTTTTTTAAAATATATTTTTTCTAAAAGATACTTAGATTACATAAAATGTTACATAAAAAAATATAAGGGATTCCCATATGCCCCACTCCCCACACCTCCCACTTTTCCCCACATTAACAACTTCTCTCATTAGTGTGGTACATTCATTGCAATTGATGAACATATTTTGGAGCATTGCCACTAAGGTTGGATTATAGTTTACATTGTAGCTTACATTCTCTCCCACTCAATTCTGTAGGTTATGGCAGGATATATAATGGCCTGTATCTGTCATTGCAATATCACTCAGGACAATTCCAAGTCCCGAAAGTGCCCCCATATTATACCTCTTTTTCCCTCTCCTTGCCTTCAGCACCTTAAATAGGACCTTTTGATGAGATTACTTCAGTTAAGTTGTCGCCCAACTCAATCAGGACAGGTCGTTGTCCTATTACTGAATGCCTTATAAGAAGGGTCACAAAGAGTGAAAAACCCAGAGGGGAGCAGTTAGAAACTGAAAGTCAACAGAACCTGGAACAAAGGGAGAAGCCAAGAGAGACTACCATGTGCATCACCATAGGACAGAAAAGCCAAGGATCAAGAATCGCTTGCAGTCAGTCCCAGAATGCCACAGTCTTCTGGGAGAAAGCACTGCCTTAATGATTCCTTGATTGTGGTCTTCTCCTAGCCTCAATACTATGAGC
>JAQZBX010014456.1:0-38615 GCA_029593785.1 Cabassous unicinctus
CCTCCCGCTTCCCCACCCCATGTCTTTCTTTCCCTTGTTTTCTTTCTTTTTTCATTTTTTCTTTTCCCTCTCTTCTCTTCTCATCATTCCAGCCTTTAAATTCTTTCTATATAATTTACTCTATTTGGTTTCTCATTTCATTTTTTCTATTCCCCCTTTTTTCTTATTCCTCTGTACTTCTTATGATTTTTCACTTGTGTTAATTATTTATTTTCTTAGGTCTTGTACAGTTTCTCTTCTACATTTTAAAAATTATTACAATTATTAGTTTTCTCTTCTAATGTTTTTCCTTTTCTCTGGTCCTAATTTTTTTCAAGGGAACATAGACAACAGCAGGGAAATAGAATAAGAGGAATGAAATACTAAAGTGAACACTTACCACACAAAACAACAACAACAAAATAAAACCCTAGAGTAGAAAGAGAAGCTAATCAATTGAATAAATCCATCAAGATAAAGATACCTAGACACCAACAAAAAATTATAATCATACTAAGAAACAGGAAGACATGGCCCAGTCTAATGAGCAAACTAAAAAACAAGAGGAGATGCAGAACATGGAACAACTAATCAGAGATGTCCAAACAAATATCATGAATCAACTAATGAAGTGAAGGAAGAGATTAAGGATATTAAGAAGGCACTGGAGGAACATACTGAAGAAATGGTAAATACACATAAAAAGATAACAGATCTGATAGTGATGAATGGCACAATGCAAGAAATCAAAAATACACTGGAAGCACATAACAGCAGATTTGAACAGGCAGAGGAAAGAATCAGTGATGTCAAAGACATTATATAATCAGACAGAGTGTAGAACAGATAGATGAAAAGATAGAAAAAATCCAGCAGGGACTTAGGGATTTCAATGACAACACAAAATGCACAAACATATGCATTATAGTCATCCCAGAGGGAAAAGAGAAGGGAAAGGGGGCAAAAGGAATGTTGGAGGAAATAATGGCTGAAAACTTCCCAACACTTTTGAGGGACATGGACATACATGCCCAGGAAGGGCAGCACACCCCAAACAGTATAATTGCTAACAGGCCTACCACATGACATATCCTTATCAAATTGTCAAATGCTCAAGACAGAGAGAGAATCCTGAAAGCAGCAAGAGAAAAGAGATGCATCACATACAAGGGCAGCTTGATAAGATTAAGTGTTGATCTCTCATTTGAAATGATGGAGACAAGAAGGCAGTGGTATGACATAGTTAAGGTGATAAAAGAAAAAAAACTTCCAGCCAAGAATTCTCTATCCAGCAAAGCTGGAATTCAAAAATGAGGAAGAGTTCAAAATATTCACAGATAAACAGAAATTAAGAGTTTGTCAATAAGAAACCTGCCCTTCAGGAAATACTAAAGGGAGTTCTGCAGATTGAAAGGAAGAAACAAGAGAGAGAGAGTTGGAGAAGAGTGTAAGAATAACTAAAGAGATAAAAACATATGGCATACATAAACCTAAAGATAATATGGCTAATGTAAGTAATTATTTGACAGTAATAGCATTGAATGTTAATGGATTAAAGTCTCCAATCAATAGACACAGATTGGCAGAAAGGATAAGGAAATATGACCCATCTATATGCTTCTACAAGGAATTCACCTTAGACCCAGGGAAGCAAAGAGGTTGAAAGTGGATGGTTGGAAAACAATTTTACATGCAAACAATAACCAAAAAAGGGCTGTAGTAGCTATACTAATATTGGACAAAATAGAGTTTAAATGCAAAACTATGGTAAGAGACACAGAAGACCACCATTTATTAATAAAAGGGGTAATCTATCAAGAATAAAGAACAATCATAAACATTTATACACCTAACCAGGGTGCCTGAAAATACATGAGACATGCATTGAAAAACTAAATGGAGAAAAAGGTGCCTCTACTCTTATAGTGGGGCACTTTAATACACCATTATCAATATTAAAAAAGAACATCTCGACAGAGAATCAATAAAGAAACAAAGACCTTGAATAATACATTAGAGGATCTGGACATAATGACATATACAGAACATTACACCCAAATACAGCAGAATATACATTCTTCTCCAGTGCATGTGGATCATTCTCCAGGATAGACCACATGCTAGGCCACAGAACAACTCTTAGTGATTTCAGAAAGATTAAAATTATACAGAATAATTTCAATGACTACAATGGAATGAAGCTGGAAATCATTAAGGGGCAGAGAAGCAGATTAGGCACAAAGATATGGAAGTTAAACAACACATTCTTATACAATCAGTGGGTCAAGAAGGAAATTACAAAAGAAATCAGTAACTACTATAAAACAAATGAAAATGACAACACAATGTATCAAAACCTATGAGTACAGCAAAAGCAGTATGGAGAAGGAAATTTATAACCATAAATGCCTATTTGAAAAAAGAAGAAAGAGCTAAAATCAAAGACCTAACTGCACACTTGCAGAATTAGAAAAAGAACAACAAACTAACCCCAAAAGAAGTAGAAGGAAGGAAATAACAAGGATTAGAACAGAGCTAATGAAATTGAAAATAAGAAAACACTATAAAAAATAAACAAAATGAAAAGCTGGTTCTTTGAGAATATTAATAAAATTGACAAACCTTTAGCTAGACTAACAAAGAAAAAAAGAGAGAAGATGAAAATACATAAAATAAAAATCAAGGAAGGGGATATCACCACTGGCCCAAGAGAAATAAAGAGCATCATAAGAGGATACTTTGAAAAATTACATGCCAACAAGATGGATAATTTAGAGGAAATGGGCAATTTCCTAGAAACACACAAGTAGCCTACATTGACAAAAGAAGAAATTGGTGAATTTAACAGACCAATCACAAGTAACGAGATTGAATTAGTCATCAAAAACCTCCCAACAAAGAAGAGCCCAGGACCGGATGGCTTCACAGGTGAATTCTACCAAACATTCTGGAAAGAACTAACACCAATCCTGCTTAAACTCTTCCAAAAAATAGGAGTGGAGGGAACATTGCCTAACTCATTCTATGATGCCAACATCACCTTAATAACAAAGCCAAACAAAGACACCACAAGAAAGAAAAACTATAGACCAACCTCTCTAATGAACCTACATGCTAAAATCCTCAAGAAAATACTTGCTAATTGTATTCAACAGCACATCAAACGAATTATACACCATGACCAAGTGGATTTCATCACTTGTATGCAAGGATCGTTCAACATAAGAAAATCAATCAGTGTAATACACCACATAAACAGAGCAAAAGAAAAAAATCACATGATCATGTCTATAGATGCAGAAAAAGCATTTGACAAAATACAGCACCCTTTCCTGATAAAAACACTTCAAAAGATAGGAATAAAAGGAACTTTCTTCAACATGATAAAGGGTATATATGAAAAACTGACAGCTAACATCATTTTCAATTGTGAAATCCTAAAATCTTTCCCTCTGAGATTTGGAATAAGACAAGGATGCCCACTGTCTCCACTCTTATTTAACATTGTGTTAGAAGTACTTGCTTGAGCACTTAGGCAAGAAAAAGATGTAAAAGTGTCCAATTGGGAAGAAAGAAGTAAAAATTTCACTATTTGCAGATGACATGATCCTATACCTCGAAAGTCCTGAGAAATCTACAACAAAACTTCTAGAGCTTATAAATGAGTTCAGTAAAGTGGCAGGTTATAAGATCAATGTGCAAAAATCAGTAGCATTTCTGTGCACCAATAATGTGCAATCTGAGGAAGAAATCAAGAAAAAAATCCCATTTACAATAGCAACTAAAAGTATCAAATACCTAGGTATAAATTTAACTAAATATATAAACTACTTGTATGCAGAAAACTACACAACACTGTTAAAGGAAATCAAAAAAGACCTAAATAAATGGAGAATATTCCCTTTTCTTGGACAGGAATACCAAACATCATTAAGATATCTATCCTATCCAAACTGATTTACAGATTTAATGCAATTCCAGTAAAAATTACCACAGCATTTTTTACTGAATTGGAAAAGCTAACTATGAAATTTATTTGGAAGGGCAAGGGCCCCTGAATAGCCAAAAACATGTTGAAAAAGAAAAATGAAATTGGAGCAATCACACTACCTGACTTTAAAACATACTACAAAGCTACAGTGGTCAAAACTTCATGGTATTGGCACAAGGATAGACATGCTGATGAATGGAACCAAATTGAGAGTTCTGATATAGATCCTCGCATATACAGTCAACAAATATTCGACACAGCCTCCAAGCCCACTCAACTGGGAGAGAATGGCCTCTTCAACAAGTGGTGCTTGGAGAACTGGATATACATATCCAAATGATTGAGAGAGGAACACCATCTGACACCTTATACAAATAACTCAAGATGGATCAAAGACCTAAATATAAAAGCCAAGACCATAAAGATCTTGGAAGATAATGTATGGAAGCATCTACAATATCTTGTATTAGGAAACGGTTTCTTGAACTTTACATTCAAAGCACAAACAATGAAAGGAAAAATAGATAAATGGGACCTCCCAGAATTATAAACTTTGGAACCTCAGAGGAGTTTGTCCAGAAAGTGAAAAGACAGTCTACTCAATGGGAGAAAATATTTGGTAACCATATATCTGATAGGGACCTAATATCCCATATATAAAGAAACTCTATGCCTCAAAGATAAAAAGACAAACAATGCATTTAAAAATGGGCAAGTGATTTGAATAGACACTTCTCCAAAGAAGAAATATATATGACTAAAAAGCACATGAAAAGATGCTCAACACAACTAGCTCACAGGGAAATGCAAATCAAAACTGCAATGAAATATCATCTTACACCCATTAGACTGCCAGATATTAAAAAAACAGGGGACTACAAGTGTTGGAGAAGATATGGAAGAATGGGTACCTTTTATCCACTGCTGGTGGGAATGCAGAATTGTGCAACCATTGTGGAGGACACTTTGGTGGTTCCTCAGGAAGCTAACTATAGAACTGCCATATAAACCAGCAATCCCACTACTGGGTTTCTACCCAGAAGAATTGAAAGCTGGGACACGAACAAATATATGCACACCAATGTTCAAAGCAGCATTATTCACTATTGACAAAAGTTGTAAACAATCCAAATGTCCATCAACAGAAGAATGGATAAGCAAACTCTGGTATATACATACAATGGAATATTACTCAGCTGTAAGAAGGAATGCAATATTAACACATGGGATAACATGGATGAGTCTTGAAGACCTTATGTTGAGTGAAGTAAGCCAGGCACTGAAGGACAAATATTACATGACCTCACTGATACAAATTAAACAAATTGAGCAGACTCACAGAGGTAGAGTTTGGAAGATAGGTTTATAGGAGACAGAAGGGGAGTAGAGGGTTGTGAGCCAATGCCCATATGGACAAAATCTATGATAAGGTAGAAGGGTGTGTTTGTGCTGTGGATGGGTATGACAGTCGTACAGTGAGGCTATTGGGTTTGGCAGTGCTGGTCTGTGAGGGGGTTAGGGTGGGGGTTGGGTTGCACTATCCATGGAACTGAGTGGAGGGTTGTGGGAGGAAGCAGATGAACTCTGGGGATTTGCAGGTATATGGTTGAAACTACAAGGTTGGGAATGTTCTTTTGGCAAATACAGCTAGGGAAAGTTATTGGTTTAGGGTGTTGGATGTGGGGGGCATGAGGGACAGGGCGTGCCTGGGGCATGCTTCTAGGGAGTATGTGAGTGTTCATCCTGTCATAGTGCATTATATCAGTGAGTGGAGACCCACACAATGAATAGGAAGGTATTGGACTCCCATTGGGGAGTCCTGCTATGTTCTCAAATACAGGAGTGGGAGTCTCTTAAGAGCATAGGCAATGCCTAAAAGAGGAGGGCAGCCAGTATGTCAAGCCCTCAATGTTGTTGCAAGTAACTATGAATCTTGTCCTTCAAGGAGTGAAGCTTGGTGGTTGCTGTGGGTCCTGAGGGGAAGGGGAGGGAGGAATAGAATAGATGGAACATAGGGTCATTTTTGGGGTCTTGGATTTGTTCTACATGATGGCTACAGGCCATGTTAAATGTCATCAAAATTCATAAAAGTGTATGGTCCAAAATGTAAACCATAATGTAAATCATTGACCATGGTTAGTAGCAATGCCTCAGTATTTGTACATTAATTATAACAAATGTACCATCCACATGTAAAATGTATCAGTGTTGGGGGATACATGGGAGGAAGTTCACCTGGGGTATATCTATTAATAGGGGAAAGAGGAAAAGGGGGAGAATGTTGGGTATATGGGAATCCCTTATATTCTGTACATGACTTTTCTGTAACCTTAAACTTCTTTGAAGATAAAATGTAAAATATAAGATACTGGGGGAATAAATGGAACAAAATGTCACTGTACATACAAGACAACAAATCTTACAGTGATGAAAGATATAATATCAAAAATTTTTTTTAATTTTATTTTTTCATTATTTTAAATTCTAAAAAAATTTTGGTATTTTGTTATTTTTAAAACTATCATTATTATTTCATTTTCTTATTAATTCTATTTGGTTATTTTGATGGCTTCATTTTTGAAGAAGTTTTGGATCATAGAAGGGTTACAACTGTGGCATGGGAGAATCAGTGGTGCAGGGTATCAGTGATGGGGGATGCATGGGAGGAAGTTCACCTGGGGTGTACCTATTAGGATATGAATGAGTTCAAGTGTTCATGGGGTATTGTCACGGTGGGTGGAGATCCACAAAATAACCGAAAGAATATTGAATTCCCATCCTGGGGAGACCTGCCACATTCTCTAATGGGACAGCAAGAATCCCCTGAGTAAAGGAGCAGTGACCAGTGAAGGGGGATGGACCATTGACAAGCCCTTGATACTGATGACTGTACTTATGAACCTTTTCTTTTGAAATTAAAAAACTTAGCCTAGTATTATAGGTTGCCTAAAAGTTACCTTCTGAGAGCCTCTTTGTTGCTCAAATGTGGCCTCTTTCTAAGGCAAATTCAGCATATAAATGCATTACCTTCCCCCAGCATGGGACATGACTCCAGAGATGAGCCTCCTTAGTGCTGAGGGATTACGACCAAGCACCAACTAGCAATTTACCTGGAAAAAGACCTTGACCAAAAGGGGGAAAGTTTAAAGACAAATGAATTTATATGGCTAAGAGACTTCAAAGTGTGTCGGTAGGTCATTCTAGAGGTTACACTTATGCATGTCTCAGCAGGATCACATTGACTGCCACAGTATATATTGCCTCAAATAGAGGGGCTCCTGAGGGCTCTGGAGACATCCAGACACTATAGGAAGTCCTGACAGCTCAGGAGTTGGTGACCTGCTAGCATGCCCTACTTTGGAATTTATCCTCCTCAGTGTGACAGAGTTGAACTCATTTGTGCTTTCCCTACACATGGCTCTTCTTCCCCTTCTGTTTGAACTTATAGTTAGTACCAGAGTTGATAGGTGTATGTCCAAGAGACTTAAGTCTTTGGGCTTTCCATGTGCCATTTGGGCTGCGAATCTCAACAGCGTTGCAACACCTACTCTCCAGTTCATTGGACTCACCCAGGACAACTAACAGGGAGATAATGATGTACAATGACCATCCCAAGGAACAGAGAATGTCTACAACTACAAGCAAGATAGTCCCATCCATCTGTCCCATGGGATTTAAGCCCCCTCTCAATTAGAGGTGAAGTAGATATCACCATCACAGAATCCTCAAGATTGGAGAATGAGTGATGGACTAGAGTAAAGTTACTGTTATTTTACTATAGACTTATTGTTATTCTAGCCATGGGAGAACGTTTATCACTGATGTGGAGGCAGAGGTCACCAGAGGTTCTGAGGGGAGGGAGAGGGAAAAATAGGTGTAATATGGTGGCATTTTTTGGGACATTGAAATTGTCCTGAATGAGGTTGCAGATGTAGTCTATTATATATCTTGTCATAACTTACAAAATTGTGCAGGACAGAGTATAAACTATAATGTAATCTTTAATCCACACTTAGTGGCCATGCTCCAATATGTGTTGATCAATTGTAAAAAACGTACCATACTAATGAAAGATGTTGTTAATATGGGAAAGTGTGGGAGGGGTAGGGAGTGGGGATGTGGGATCCCTCACATATTCTTTGTGTAACATTTATGTAATAAGTATCTTTAAAAAAATTTAAAAAGTATATTTAAAAAATGACATTGAAAACAAAAAAAGCAATAGAGAGAATCAACAAAACCAAAAGTTAGTTCTTGGAAAAGATCAACAAAATTGACAAACCCTTAGGCAGACAGACAAAGGAAAAAAGAGAGAAGACACTAATAAATAAAATAAGAAATGAGAGGGGGACATTACCTCTGATCCTGCAGAAATGTGAGAGATCATAAGAGGATACTATGAACAAATCTATTCCAAAAAACTAGACAATGTAGAGGAGATGGACAAACGCCTAGAAACACACACACCACCTACACTGACCCTAGAAGAAATAGAAGACCTCAACAAACCAATCAGAAGTGAAGACATTGAAACCATCATGAAAAACTTCCCAAAGATGAAAAGCCCAGGACCAGACGGCTTCACACGTGAATTTTACCAGTCATTCATAGATGACCTAATACCAACCTTGCTCAAGCTCTTCCAAAAATTTGAACAGGAAAGATTGCTACCAAACTTGCTCTATGAAGACAACATCACCCTAATACCAAAACCATTTAAAGATACTACAAAAAAAGAAAATTACAGACCAATCTCTCTAATGAATATTGATGCAAAAATCCTCAACAAAATACTTGCAAACAGAATCCAAAAGCACATTAAAAGAATTATACATCATGATCAAGTGGATTTTATGCCAGGTATGCAAGGGGGTTCAACACAAGAAAATTAATTGGTGTAATAAACCACATAGATAAATTGAAGAAGAAAAATCACCTGATCCTCTCAATTGATGCAGAGGTTTTTATATTCTGGATAAAGACCTCTCCAAATTACAGACATAGAAGGAAGTTTTCTCAATATGGTAAAGTGCATATATGAAAAATCTACAGCAAGCATAGTACTCAATGGTGAGAGATTGAAAGGTTTCCCGCTGAGATCAGGAACAAGACAAGGATGCCCAATGTCTCCATTGTTATTCAATATTGTGCTAGAGGTTCTAGCTAGAGCAATTAGTCTAGATAAAGAAATAAAAGGCAAAAAACGGGAAAGGAAGATGTAAAACTTTCCCTACTTGCTGATGATATGATCCTATATCTAGAGTCTCCTGAAAAATCCACAATAAACTATTAGAACTAATAGATGAGTTCAACAAAGTGGAGACAAAATTAATATGCAAATATCAATAGGGTTTCTATATACTACTGATGTGCCATCTGAGGAGGAAGTCAGAAAAATAATGCCATTTATAATAGCAACTAAAACAATAAAATATTTGGGAATAAACTTAACCAAGGACATAAAGGACCTATATTCAGAAAACTACAAAACATTGGTAAAGGAAACTGAATAAGACTTAAATAAATGAAAGGATATACCCGTTCATGGATTCAAAAACTAAATATCATTAATATGTCAATTCTACCCAAACTGATTTACAGATTCAATGCAATCTCAATAAAAATCACAGCAGCCTGTTTTACAGAAGTTGAAAAAACAAATTATAAAATTTATTTGGAAGGGTAAGGGGCCCCAGATAGCCAAAAAACTTTTAAAAAGAAGAATGAAGTTGGAGGACTCTTACTTCCAGATTAAAACATATTACATAGCTACAGTGGTAAAAACAGCATGGTACTGGCATAAAGATAGACATATTGACCAATGGAACTGAATTGAGAGCACAGAAATAGACCCTTACATTTACAGGGAAGTGATTTTTTATAAGGCAGTCAAGCCCTCCCAGCTGGGCCAGAATAGTCTATTTAACAATGGTGCTGGGAGAACTGGATATCCATATCCAAAAGAAAGAAAAAGGACCCTGTCTCACACCTTATACAAAAATTAACACAAAATGGATCAAGGACCTAAATATAAAAGTGACAACCGTAAAACTCTTAGAAGAAAATGTAGGAAAACATCTTCAAGATCTTGTAGTAGCCAGTAGTTTCTTAAATCTTACACCCAAAGCATGAGCAACAAAATAAAAATTGATAAATGGGACCTCCTCAAAATTAAACACTTTTGCATCTCAAAGGGCTTTGTCAAAAGGGTGAAAAGGTAGCCAAGACAATGGGAGAAAATATTTGGTAATCATGTATCTGATAAGGTTTTATATCCATGGTATACAAAAAGATCATACAGCTCAACAATAAAAAGACAAACTACCTGATTAAAAAATGGGCAAAAGACTTTAAAAAAAGCTGTCCAAAGAAGAAATACAAATGACGAAGGAACACATGAAAAAAATGTTCAACATCGCTAGTGATTAGGGAAATGCAAATCAAAACTACAATGAGCTATCATTTCACACCTATTAGACTGGACTTTATTAAAAAATTGGAAAACTGTAAATGTTGGAGTAGATATGGAGAGAGAGGAACATTTATTCACTGTTGGTGGGAATGTAGAATGGTACAGCCACTGTGGAGAACTGTTTGGCAGTTCCTAATGAAGTTGAACATAGACTTGCCATGTGACCCGGCAATACCATTACTAGGTATATACTCAGAAGAACTGAGAGTAGCAACATGAACAGACATCCACACACCTATGTTCATAGTAGCATTAATTCACAATTGCCAAAAATTGGAAATAACCCAGGTGTCCTTCAACTGATGAATGGATACACCTATTGCATGAATACACACATGCAATATGTGTGTAAGAAAAAGTGCAGTCATAAATCATATGATGACATGGATGAACCTGGAGGACATTATGTTGAGTGATGCAATCCAGACACAAAAGGACAAATACTGTATGATTGTACTGTTATGAACTAAATATATTGTGTAAACTCATGGAGTTAATAATTAGAATATAAGTCACCTGAAAATAGAAGGAGGGTCGAGAATGAGAAAGCTGAGGGTCAATCTGTGTAGAATTGGTAAAAATGTTGTTTGTAAATCTTTGGAAATTAATAGAAATGGTTAAAACATATCACTGTGTTTGTAACTAGCAGTGCTATTGTATGGGTATGACAGTAGTCGATAGGGAATGTCTAAAGTCATGTACATTTCTAGAAGGAAAGCTAAAAACTGTAACATGGGACTGTGTAAGATAGTAAAACCTCATGTAAACACGAGTATGGGTGATATTGCATATATAAGACTGTTTTTACTAAATATAATACTAATATACTAGAGAGAAGAAAAAAGAATAGCAGCTATATATGGCAGGTGAGGCATAGAGAGATTGAGAGGTGATGAGTTTTGTTTGTTTATTGTTTATTATTATTATTGGAATAATGAAAGTGCTCTGGGAATGACTCATATTGCAAAATCATGAGCAAATAAATGACTCTTTTTGCTTTAAGCCATTAGGTTTTGGAATGGTTTGTTTCCTAGTAATAGATAACCTATACAAGAAGTAATTTTCTTCTCTGAGAATTTCACTTATTGCTAAAAATTCTCAATGATGCATTTAAAATGGAAAGCACTCATGACTAAGAGGCGATTGCAAAAGTAAATAGGTTTAAAAGCAACTATAGCATGGAGATAAGTGGAGGGATATTATATTATGTTTTTGGAACAGAATGATCATATGTTTTGGAACTCTTAAATGTTGAATATATAAACATAAAATCTGAATTTGATTAATTTGGGACTTGTGATCTATTTTAAAGGAAAAGTATTTGAAAATTTTGAAAAGTATGGAAAACTTTATCATTTGAAAGAAAAAAAGAGAACAGAATATAAGGTCAGTTCTGAGAATAAGTCAAAAGCCCAGAGAATGGAAGAGACTGAAAGGATTGGGGCTTCTGGATCTCAGCACTGAAAAAGAACTTTTCTTATTTTCAATTGCATATGCTTCTGTACTAGTTGAAAAACTGAATATTAGCAAGCAAAATCTGTTCATTTTGTTATATTCACAGTTTATTCTAAATAATTAAGGATTGAACTATAGGAAAGGACAGGGATGTCTACTGGTTTTATACATATGGTTATGGCTGTAAGTGAAAAAGCAACATTCTCACTGGATGTAAACTAAGATTTATGGAAATTTATTTTACGGCTTGAAGAATGAGAAAATTTTGGCATAAAACAAGTAATATTCTTATTATTGAGAATGAGGGTGTTTTAATATGGCCCCTGGTGCCTCACATCTCCCCTCCACATTCTTCATAACTTCATTACAGAACATTATTCTTGCTTTGTATGTCTTCCAGATGAAACTCCTGGCATGACAGGAGAAGGTGTACAGATTCCTTCCCGTCCTATTCTCCCAACCTCTATAACTCCCTTTAAACAATAGGAAACAATTGGCTTTTGAATTATTCCTATTTGGTGTAATTTAAAATCTAACCACTGATCTTGTGTGCACCTGACCTTTGTCCTTTATTTCACAAGCGGTCCTCCTACCAAGTTGGAAAGGAAATGTGGTAGAGGGTTGGGATGAACACTGTGTGGGTGGATGTGAACTTTTGTACAGTAACAAACTCAATCTATTCTCAATCACCTTGGACAACCTTCTCTAAGTGTTCTAATTAGAACTTCTCTTCCCCTTGTGTACTTTGTATAAGGATTGAGAATGTTCATTTTGGCAAGAACTATGCTTATTTATATATTATGTATCTCAGAGTCTTACAGTTATGAATACTCAATGATTTTTGAACGAAAGGAGGAATGAAGAGTCAATATGGGAACTTTATAAATCCTAAGCTTCATTTGCAACCAAATATAGGGATAGCTCATCAATCAACATTCACAAAGCCCCTTCAATGAAATAAAACTGAATGCAGAGGAAGTTAGGGGAAATCTCTGGCCCCTCAGTTTTGGGCTGGTGGCAGTGATGATGGTGAAAATTTGGTAAACTCTCCTCAAAAGTAGGAAAGTTCCTAGGCTAGCTGAGGGCCTGGTGGCCCTGAAATATGGGAATAAGAAGGTGTGGCAAAATTATACTTAAACACAATCTCCATGTTTTGGGGAGAAAAACATTGTTAAAGAATCATTCACTCATTCAACAAACATTCACTGGGGATCTGTTTAACAGATATTGTACTTGGTGCTGGAAGCACAAAGATTTCTCACTCTTCAAGAGGTTCATTGTTTGGTGAGTTAACATATCATTTATTTCCAATGTATAGTAAGAATGATATTTAAATGTTTACAAATATTTGATAAAACAAAGCAAAGGCCAAGAACAAAAAATGCCAGTCATTATCTGAGTGCTGTTCTTAGAGCTTGAGGACAGATACATACGAACTTCATTAATAAATCTTCTCACCATGTTTCTCTCCAACTGTATGTAAAGAAAAATTTTGCCTGAACTTCCCCTTATCCTTGTTGCCTCCATTTGTTACAATAGTAGACAAACCATTCTTCAAGGCACAGCCTGCATGCTAACTGGTGGGTGGATGGAAACACAATACAGAGGTTAACTGCTTGGGATCAAGAGTCATGCTGATTGGTTTAAAATGTATTTGTGTGACTTGGTGGCCATGAGAACTCAGGTAAATTACTTAGTTCTCTAAGCTTCAGTTTCTTCACCTGTAACATAAGGATAATAATGGTAGTATTGGTCTCCTTGGGATGCTGTGAGGACTAAAGGAAATAGGTGTTGCAAAGTACTTAGAACAATGTGGGCACCCTGAAAGCAGCCAATAGATGTTAGTCATTTTTACATGTGCAAGAAATACAGGAGGGAAAAAAAGAAGACTTTGGTGAAAAGGGAACTTTGGTGGCAAATTGAATTTTGCTTTTAAAAAGATAATTTAGAATAGAGATTTAGATTTAGAAATTATAGAATTTTAGAATAGAAAAATCCCTAGAAATGTTTTAAATTCAAAAGTTACATTCAAATTCAGGGCAAAGGATGGTGATGGTGGGAAGATGGCAGAGTAGGCAGCTCTTAGGAATCAGTCCTTCCACCAGAACAACTATTAAACAGGCAGGAACTGTCTGAATCAACTATTTCAAAACTCAGGAGTCCAATAGGACACTGTACAGAATCCAGGGAAGAGCAGGAGGAAGAGGCTGGTAAAGTTTGATAAATGCCAGTAAATTGCTCTCTTTGTGTGGTAGTTATTGTTACCCCTGATAGAGCTTGCTGGTGCCAAAAAGGAACATAAAAATCCACTTTCCCAAGATCTGGTTACAGGTTGATCACTGATCATGGTTTTTAATTAGCTACTTTGGCTCACTGGGGTCCCAGCTCTGAGGTAGGCCATTATTCCAACAGGATAAACATGAAGAAAAATATACCCCATCATGGTCACATTGTCAAATGCACAGGACAAAGTTCTCAAAGCTGCAAGAGGAAAAGCAACGTGTTATCAAGGGAGTCCCATTAGGATGAGTGCTTATTTCTCATCAAAAACCTTAGAGGCAAGAAGGCAGTGGGTGGAAATACTTCAAGTTCTAAAAGAAAACAACTGCCAGCCAAGACTTTTATATACAGTGAGAATCTCTTTCAAAAAATGAGGGTGAGATAAGACATTCCCAGATTAACAAAAACTGAGGTTGTTTATCAACGCTAGAAGTAATGTTAAAGGGAACTTTTCAGACTGAAACAAAAGGACAGTAGTTTCCAGGTTATTTGTGTTTCAATATATGAAAATCTATTAATGTAATATGCCACTTTAACAGAATGATGGAAAATAACACAGGATCTTCTTAATTGATGCAGAATGGGCAATTGACAAACTCCAGCATACTTCTTGATAAAATCACTTAGAAAACTAAGAATAGAAGGTAACTTCCTCAACTGAAAAAGGGCATTTATGAAAATTCCACAGCTAACATCATATTTAATGGTGAAAGACTGAAAACTTTCTCACTAAGGTCAGGAACAAGACAATGATGCCCACTGTTACCACGATTATTCAACATTGCACTGGAAGTCCTAGCCAGAGTAATAAGGCAAGAAAAAGAAATAAAAGACATCCAAATTGGAAAGAAAGTAAAACTTTCCCTACTTGCAGATGGCATTATCTTAGATACAGAAGATCCTGAAAAATCCATAACGAACCTCCTAGAGTTAACATACTAATTCAGCAATGTGGCAGGGTACAAGATTCCCAACCCCAAAATCAGTAGTGTTTTTATACAATAATAATGAACAATTGGAAGATGTAATGAAGAAAAAAATTCCATTAACAATAGCATTGATTGTTGACAAGGATGTGGAGAAATAGGAACACTCGTTTATTGCTATTGGCATTGTAAAATGGTGCAGTCGTTGTGGAAGACAGTGAAGTATAAAATGTTAAGTATCGAAAGTTAATTATGGAATTACCATATAACATGGAAATCCTGCTTCTAGGTATGTACCCCAAAGAGCTGAAAGGAGCTATTTGCACACCGATGTCCACAGCAGCATTATCCACAATTGCCAAAAGATGGAAGCAACCCAAGTGTCCATCAACCAATTGATGGATAAAAAGATATAGTATATACACACAATTGAATATTATTCAGCTGTAAAAAGTAATGAAGTTCTCATATATATGACATCATTGATGAACCTTGAAGACATCATGTTGAGTGTAGTGTGCCAATTACTAAAGTACAAATATTGTATGATCTCACTGATATGATACAGTTAGAATGAGCCAACTTTATTGAATAGGTAGAAATGAGGCTGTAAGAAAAGAACTGTAGAAAAGTTGTTCATGTCAAGTAAGGATCTTCACCCAACAGTGTTCCGGAGAACAGATGCATCCTCAGCAGAGAAAAAACGTGGTACTAGTGGGAGAGTCCCAGGAGATTTGGGGCAGTGACTCACCCTCCATGGGGCTTCCTGGTGTTGGCCTCACAGGACACCCGGTGATCTCTCAATGACGACCCTTCCTCTTCACCTGTTCTCCAAGTTCTCATCCAGTCACTTGGGGTTCATCCAGCCATCAATGGATTATGGAGCTGGCAATGATCCAGGCATCAATAGGTTATGGAGCTGGCTTCTCATTTTTCCTATATTCTCTTCCCAAGCTGTCATTATTTTCCATGTTGATCCTTGGACTCTCCTTTCTGACCCTCAAAAACATATTTTGCATTTCTCTTTGCATTCCTGGTATAACAGCCCTAATTCTCCTCAAGGATATGGAGATGCCTCTGACTCACCAAAGAAGGGACAGGTCAACAAAAAAAAACACACACACACACAAAAAAACAGATATAAGTATGTTAAGAAATTATCTTGTTTCAAAAGCCTGTAAGGATTATCTCAGCTTGACACCTAGTACTTGTTCAAAATTCTACAAAAAATTTTTAAAAACAAATTTTACAGCAGCTGCAAATACCAGTTGAGATAGTTGAGTGAAAATGAAGTTAAAACTTGGTTTCCAGAAATACTTCCTTCTGATTAGAAAGAAAATAAATAACTTCCAAGAAATGGGCTATGTGACAATAGGACTCATCCTTCTGTTCTATTTTCTTTCTCCTCAGGCCAAGAGGAGAATGCAGAACTTCAGACACAATGGATGTGATGTTTTTTTCCTGGGGGATAAAATGTACAAGAACATTAGATCTTGTAGCTAGAGTTCAGGTTTGGGAGTGCCCTTGTGGAAAAGGCAAAATTTTCTCTTGAGTAAAGAGTAAGAGTTGGGTGAAGAGAAGGAATGGCATCTCCATGAACAAAGGCATCAGGTTGAAGTGGGTGGCCTTTGTGTGTGGATGGGTAGCGGGGCATGGTTGCCCAGAGGAAACTCAAACAGTTCTCTATGTGCTAATCCCAGACACCACAGGGGCATGGTGAAGGCATTGCAGGTGGGCTGTGCCCAACAGGAATCTTCAGGTTTTCAAACACTCTGACTCACCAGCTTGTCCTGGGTCACACTCAGCACATTCTGCATAGTAGGATGCAGGAAGGAAGATGGCTTGCCAGCAGGGCAGCAACCAGCACTTCCTTCTTACAGGAGTGCTTGGAGTCATACACAGGGCCATTCATAAAGGAGTCCAGCTAGGTGCAAGGAGATGGGACCCACTGGGCAGATGTCAGGGGCACTCTGGCTTAGAAACCTCCTGTGCCTCAGGAGACAATACTTCTTGTTAAAACTACATAGGCATAGTTTCTAGGTCCCCACAAGGCAAATGCCTGTTATTGGAGTCAGGGGAGGCCAAAGCCATGGCTTTGTATCAGGAATTTATTGTTCATCTGTAGTTCTTCCCAATCCAGGTGCAATCAGGAGGTCTGTTTGCTATAAGTGGTGTTTCTTGGTAACATAGTTAATATATTATGATTATCAAGTTCCAGGGAAACAGGGCTAGAGAGCTACCAAATGTCAAATTCTCATAAAACAGAAGAATGGGTTTGTTAACCCTTTGCCCACAGGTCTTTGAATAGAGAAGTGACATGGCAAACATTTTTAGGTAGGTTGGATCAGGAGGATTAGAGGCTAGAGGCCAGAAGCTATGTGGGAGGTTTTTGAAATCATCCAAATAACATGCACCAATCAGAGAAAAGAAGAAAATACATCAGGCTGGAAGGGAGAGGTTAATAGCTGGTTTTGAGGTCTTTCTACTAGTTTCAGGGACATCTGAGGATTTGACCCCTTGTCAAGTCTCCTGCAACATTAACTCAGGAATTCTTAGGAATTTTCCTATACTGCACCCAAGATGAAAATCAAGCTGATGACCTGGAGCCAGAACAAGCTTGGCTCGTTGTCAGATTGTTTTCAAGTGATGAGTATTGATGTGCTGCATTTGCCTCAGAGAGTGAAGGCTCTTCACGTGCACCTGTAGGCTATGTAACTTACCAGATGTGAAGGTGAAGGAACCTGAGGACTGACAGCTTCCTGAGCTAAGGTTATATGTGAACTTGCCTCATCTTTAAAAAAAATTTTTCATTAGCATACTTAAAATTTTTTTTTTAATTTTAATTTATTTATTTCTCTTCCCCCTCCCCCACTGTTTGTTCTCATTGTCTGCTCTCTGCGTCTGTTCATTGTGTGCTTGTCTTCTTCTTTTTTTTTTAGGAGGCACTGGGAGCCGAACTTGGGATCTCCCATGTAGGAGAGGGGTGCCCAATCACTTGAGCCACCTCCACTCCCTGCTTGTTGTGCCTCTCATTGTGTTCTCCTCATTGTGTCTCTTCATTGCAATTTCCCGCTGTGTCATCTAGTTCCACTGGCCCATTGTGTCAACTTGCTGTCTTGCTTGTCTTCTTTAGGAGGCACTGGGAACCAAACCGGGACCTCCAATGAGGTAAGTGGGCATTCAACTGCTTGAGCCACATCTGCTTCCCCCTGCCTCATCTTTTATGACTACACACATCCAAGTGTAGTGACTGAGACCGCCACTCTGCTGTCATGGTAAGAACCAAGGTGTTGTCTGTCTTGTGACCCGTCTTAGAGCTAAGTAAACCTGATGAGGAAGAAGCCTGTAGTATCTCATGAGTTAGTCAATCCACACCAAAGATCTCTACTGCTAGCAGATCAAGGTGGATATTTGAGATATGTAAAACATTCGGAGGGAAGAACAGACAAAATTAATCACTGATTGTATAGAAGGGTGAAAAATTACAAAAAGTTAAATATAACACAGAGATTATTGCAAGAAGGGTGATGCCAGTGATGTGGACATTGTCGTGGAGTATGCCATCCTGTGAACTTCAGTTTAGGCTATGTTGACTATAAAATGTCGATGAGCCATCCAAATTCATCTTAGAAACATGTGGGAACTGAGGAAACAGAGGAGGAGATTACCAACAGAGGTATGGCCATTGAAGTCATGAGCTAGGAAAAAGGTTAACAGAGAGTGAAAATTAAACTTCAGGAAATTCTAGCAGAGAAGGGCAGGAAGAGGGAGAGGAATGAGCAAAGAAAGGGGTAAGGAGTAAGAAGCTTTATTTTTATTCCTCTCCAGAATAGTCTTGATGAATATTTAGAACTGCATTATTGAGTACCTATGAACATTATCAGAAAAATTTAGACTATGTTTCTTAACTTTTTGAATCACAGACAGATCCCTGCATAATCAGATAAAATCTCTGGACTCTCTCCCAGGAAATACACATACACACAGGAGTACCGAAGTTCAGAAACAAGTCCTCATGGTTATGAAGCCATTGGAAGCCATCCAGGGCCCAATATAGAGATACATAGGGGATCAGTAAGAAACTTCTATTCTGGGTGACTCATGGGGTACTATTCCCCAGGACTTTTGACCATGCCTTCCCTTATACCTGCATTGCTCTCCTCTCTCCTATTTATCCTTCAAGACCATATCTATTGCCAATCCCTTTTTTAAGCCTTCTCTCGGTTCTGTAAAATATACTTGGCCCTTGAACTACCATCAGAACTCCCTGATTTTCTTGCCCAGGACTTAATATTGTCCCCAGAATACAAAGTTTGCCTGTAATAGGTTCTTGGTTAAAAAATTTGTAATGTTATTTGGTTTAATTTCCCACTTAATTCATAGATATTGGTCTTTTTATACCTTTCCAATCAGTGGACTCTACAGCTAGCTTGCCTCCTCTAAGGTCACCTTTTTTTAACTGGCATTTCACATGTACTGTACAACATGGACCTAAGCTGTGATTATTCTGGGGAAATGTTCTTGGAACTCATTACAAAAATAACCTTTGGGAGGAAAATGAAGACAATTGAGTAGGGAATCACATCTCTTTTACCTAACAGTTAAAGGCAAGCATAGTCTTTAGTTAACTGAAACACATCATATTTTTCTCGTATTTTTTCTTTCCATATGCTGATTAGAAATGGAGGCACACAAATGTATATTCTTGGTCCAAAAACATACCTGTAAAGCTGCTTTCAGAAGCCCAGACTGAAATGGGAAGGGGCAGAGCTTCTGGATTTAAAATGCTGCCTTGTAAGAAAAATAGAGAAAGTCAAATCCCAAGATGTAGATAGCAAAGCCTTGATATGTAAACAGAATAAGAGGCCTGAGTAGCCCTAAAGATCTAAAGCTCTGATAAGAAGAGGGGAAGATCTGGGAAGAAGGAAGCCTTACCTAGCCCACTGGATTTAAAGCCAGAGGCAAGAGGGAAGGGAAGGTGTTAACCATTGGGATAGATTTGTCATTGTTAAAGAATTATTATTCTAGCAATGGAAGAACTTGTATCATTGATATAAAAGCAGTGGCCACCAGAGGTTCTGAGGGGAAGAAGCAGAAGAATGGGTGTAACATGCGACATTTTTGGGACATTGGAATTGTCCTGTATGACATTGCAATGACGGATATGGGCCATTATATATTTTGTCATAACCTATAAAATTGTGTGGGACAAAGTGTAAACCATAATGTAAACTCTAGACCATGGTTAATACAATGCTTCAATATGTGTTCATCAATTGTAACAATTGTAACACACTAATGAAAAATGTTGTTGATGTGGGAAAGCATGGGAGGGGGAGTAGGTGGGACATATGGGAATGCCCTATATTTTTAATGTAACATTTATGTAATCTAAAGCTTCTTTAAAAAAACACCAAAGACAAAAACAAACAAACAAAAAAGAATAAACGTCTGGCCAAAGGGACAAATGTCATAAAGATGAATGCATTTCAGTGATTTTTCAGATGGTAGAAGGCAGGAATTTTTCCCTGGAAACAAGGAAAAGAACATTTGATGAACTTGTGGCTGTTGCTGGTTCCCCCTGGCAAGCCTGCAGACCCCCAGCCTCAGATGTATGAGCCTGGAGGTAAATTAAGGGGAATATAATCCCTACCATCTATGGAGAGCTTCAGTATATTACTAAACACTCTGCAAAAGGTCATATAAAGAGACAGCTAAGAGCTAGGACTTCTGGAAAAAGACACATCTTAATTTGAATCTCATTTCTTTGACTTGCCAGCTGTGTGGCTTTGGAGATATTACTTCTGCAGTTGAGCCTCTGTTTTCTTATCTGTAAAATAAAAATATTAATAATAGCCACCTCATAGGGTTGTTATGAGAATCAAGTGAAATAAGGCCTGCAAAGCATTTCGTTCAATGCCGGGAGCACAGACAGGCCCGTTCTCTGGAGGTAGTTATTATCTATTATTATCTACATGCATTATCTCATTTAATCCCCACGCACAGCAGTGCCTGGGACTGGATTCCTGCAGAGGAGCATTACCTCAAGAGATTCAGGGTAATGAACAAAGGAGCCTCAAATGGATTCCAGCAAAGGATATAAGACAGTTACACAAATGGTAAGGATGGCTGCGATTTCTATTGAGCAGCAAGTCACATTACAAGCTAGCCCTGATAGATATCACTTTCCATAAAATGGTGGTGACAACAACTCTGGAAGTTTAAAGGAGGGAGGAATTATCCTAGGGAAAGGATCCAGCTGTGGTAAAACCTTAGTTTGCACTTAAACTGAGTGTATTGAGAAGCTCAACAAAAAAAAACAAAGGAGAGCTGGGGCCAATGGAGGCAATTGGGAGGCTAGAGGACAGATATTGTGAGGAGAGCTGATGAAAGCTGACCTAAGTAAATGCCCGAGCAAACACAGTATTCTAGAATTTTCTATTTTAAATGGTAGGGGTTAGAGAATAAAAGGGTGAGTGTTTGGGGGAGCTGAATTTTGACCTGAATTTACATGTGGTAAAAAATACACAAAGAATAGCTGCTAATGCATTAACTGGATATGGAAAGTGAATCCTGCCTGGTCTGTAGTCAAAGCAGAGTAGAAAAATGAAAAATGATGGGCTTATGTGGTATGGTCAATCCAACAGAGCATATTGTTTCATGTCCCCTTGACCTCCCTGTTTCATGTCCCCTTGACTATGGTTTGTAGGCTGGACCCTCACACTGTGACTGGATTGTGTGCCATAACTTGCAGACAGGCTTATGAAAAGGGGGTCCCTGTGAGGGGCAGTAACTGAGAGGAAATCCCCTTCCACTCCTGCAGGGCCAGCAGGGACCATGGGGCATCAGTTAGTTGAGTTATTGTCACCTCAGGGTCAACTAATGTTTAGAGAGTCACATTTTCAAAGAATATCCTCAGGCATGCATTAATTCTCTTCCATTCACTGCTAACTTGGCAAGCACAGTCAGTGCTCTATGCCACACAGTCAAAGTCTCAGGCTCAGACTTAGGATTCCTTCCCTGGCACAAAGGAGGAGAGGTGGTGGAAGAAAGAAGATTCTGATAATCTGATAATGATGCCAATGGTCTAAGGGGATCAGCAAACATCCGTCCTGCAGTAAGGCCCAAATCCAGACAAGTACTCATTGGGGGGCCCCTGGCTGATGAGAGGACAGCCTCATGTAAGTTCCCAGAACCTCCCTAAAACACCTGCCCTTGGTTAGGCCAAGAGACATGACTCAGCCTAACTCTTGAGGAGCAAGTTGAGCTGCAGCAGATAAAACATAGAAGCTGTCTGTGAGTCCCTGTGGAGCAGCAAGTTGCATTACAATCTCGCCCCAGCCCCTATCTTGCCATTACAATGACCCTGGCTTCTGTTCACCCACCAACTGGTTCTCTTTGGCCTCGTAACTCTGCAGCTGTTGCACCAACCAGTCCTGCTATGACACTATCTGGAAACCAACCCTCATCTTCCTTCCTATCGGCAATACACAGGTTTCCAACCATGATGTGCTTACGTCTGCTGATGCTCACTTCAGCCCACCAGGGGACATCTGCTGCCCTTATTCACACTGGTCCGTCCAGGCTGAGAGACTGTTCCACCAGAACCCTAAAGCAGTGACATTTCCAGGTAACAGTGAAGCATGCTGCCACACACTATGCTTCATTTTAATAGCCAATTCAAATTAATCATTAAAGAGAGCTTGTCTGAGAAGGACTCCAAGCCTGGGACAAGGTCACAAAGAAACCCAGGAGCCTGAGACTGTCTAGAATCTGGCCTCAGGCCAAAAGAGGCCCCAGTCCTCATCAGAGTCCAAGAGGGGCTGCAAGTACCAGTCCCAGTTGTCATCCCAAAGAGAAATCATGAATAAGTAGAAAATTAGGTCAAGATGAGAAAGGGGTGAGATATTTTACATAAATGTATCCAGGCTACTATACAGGAAAGAGCACAGAAAGAAAAACCAGTGAAAAATCAGGAGAGCAAATGTAGCCAGCCTATGAGAGACTATGAGATGGCTGGAAAAAAGCTGCAAATGGAATTACTTAGTGCAGTAAGATGGAGAATATACACCTTGCTCCTCCAGAAAGCATCATCTTGATAGTTCTTAGAATGAGAAATCTGCATGTTCCCTTCCATCTCAGTATAACTCCCAGATTTATTCATTTTTCATTCAGCAAAAATGCTTTGAGTAGCAACTGTGTGTAGTACACTGAACTAGGCTCTATTATTAAATATATGTGCATTACATATAAGATTAGATACACATTAAACATAAGGTTAGATATACATTAAACATAAAGTCTAGCTATACATATACGTACTCTTAAAAGTATGCATAAATAATTTAGCATTATCATAAAAAAGTATTTACTGTAAACTTTGTTGTGAATCCTTTTTTTGCTCTTTATAGTCCATAGCTTATATTTGATATATTTTCCCCACAAACCATCCTATTATTAACATCATGTATTAGTATTGTATGTTTGTTACAGTTCATGAGAGATCTTTCTCATATTTGTACTATTAACCACAGTCTATCATTCACCACGGAGTTTGCTGTGTTATATAGTCTCCTGCCTTGTACAGTCCATCCAAAGTGTACCCTCAGTGGCTCTCAGTTTCATCACAGAGTTGTGCTATCATCAGCTCAGTCCATTTCAAAACATTTTCATTGTTCCAAAGGGAAAAAATCCTATATCCCCTTATATTCCCCCATTATTGACCCTTAGCATTGATGTAGTACCTTCTTTGCTATTGCTGTAAAAATATTACAATATTATTGCTAACTATAGTCTATATGTTACATAGTTATATTTTCCCCATATATCTCCATATTCTTAACACCTTGTAATAGAGGAACACTCTTGTATTTGTACCCTAACCACAATCATCATCCACCACCAAAATCACTGTTATACAGTCCCTAGATTATCCTCTAGCTTTCTACCCCCATCAGCCACAAATACATTCATAAATCATCAGTGTTGATTATACTCACTCTAATGTGCCACCATCAACTCTAACCATCTCCTCACATTTATAATCCCCCCTATTAAACATTCTACTTACATTCAGCATCAGCCCCCCCTTTTCAACCCACATTCTATCTCCTAGTAATCTATACTTTAGAGTTTAAATCCATGAGTTTACTCCTCATATTTTGTTCATATTACTGTGACCATATGATGTTTGTCCTTTTGTGTCTGGCTTATGTCATTCAACATAATGTCCTTAAGGTTCACCCATGTTGTCATATTCATCTGACTTCATTTCTTCTTACAACTGAATGGTATTCCATTGTATGTATACACCACATTTTTTTTTTTTTATCCTTTCATCAATTGATGAGCACTTGGGTTGTTTCCGTTTTTTTAGCAATTGTGAATAATGTCGCTATGAACATCAGTGTGCAAACGTCTGCTTGTATCCCTGCTTTCACTTCTTCTGATATAGTCATAGTAGTAGGATTGTCGGTTCATATGGCATTTTATATTTAACTTTCTGAGGAACTGCCAAACTATCCTCCACAGAGGCTGCATCATTTTATATTTCCCCAAAACAGTGAATGAGTGTTCTGATTTCTCCGCATCCTCTCCAGCACTTGTAGTTTTCTGTTTTGTTTTGTTTTTAAATAACAGCCATTCTGTAAGGTATGAAATGGTATCTCATTATAGTTTTGATCTGCATTTCCCTAATAGCTTTTTTTCGTGTGCTTTTTGGCCATTTGCACTTCTTTGGAAAATGTCTGTCCAAGTCTTTTGCTCATTTTTAATTTGGGTTGCTTGTCTTTTTATCATTGAGTTGTATGATCTCTTTATATAACATGGAGATCAAACCATTATCAGATATGTGTTTACCAAAATTTTTCTCCCATTGAGTAAACTGCCTTTTCACCTTCTTAACAAAGTCATTTCAAGCAAAAAAAGTGTTTAATTTTGAGGAGGTCCCTTTTATCTATTTTTTCTTTCATTGTGCTTTGGGTGTAAGGTTTAGGAAGCTACAACCTACCACAAGATCTTGAAGCTGTTTCCCTACATCTTTCCCTAGGAATTTTTTGGCTCTAGGTTTATATTTAGGTCCGTGGTCCATTTTGAGGTAATTTTTGTATAAGGCATGAGATAGGGGTCCTCTTTATTTCTTTTCGCTATGGATATCCAGTTCTCCCAGCACTATTTGTTGAATAATTTGTTCTGACCCAGCTGGGTGGATTTGACAACCTTGTTGAAAATCACTTGACCTCAGATGTGAGGGTCTATTTTCAAATTCTGAGTTTGAGTCCATTGTTCAAGGGGAAGCCCCAGATACCTTCAAACAATCTTTATGCCTGTACCGTGCTGTTTTTACTACTGTAGCTAAGTAATATAATTTAAAGTCAGGGAGTGAGAGTCCTCCAATTTCATTATTCTTTTTAAAGATATTTTTGGCTCTTCAAGGCCCCTACCCTGTGAAATAAATTTGATAATTGGATTTTCCTTTTCTGGAAAAAAGCTGTTAGGATTTTTGGGGGGATTGTATTGAATCTGTAAATCAGTATGTGTAGAATTGACATCTTAATGATAATTAGTCTTCCAATCCATGAACACGGAATGTCCTTCCATTTATTCAGGTCTTTTTTAGTTTCTTTTAGCAATTGTCTGTAGTTTTCTGAATACAGATCCTTTATGTCCTTGGTTAAGTTTATTCCTGAATATTTGATTCTTTTAATCTTTATTATAAATGGGATTTTTTTTCTGACTTCCTCCTCAAATTGCTCATTAGTAGTGCATAGAAATGCTAATGATTTTTGCATATTAATATTGTATCCTGCTGCATTGCTGAACTCATCTATAAGTTCTAATGCTTTCTTGTGGATTTTTTGGGATTTTCTAGGTATAGGATCATATCATCAGCAAATAATGGAAGTTTTACTTCTTGCTTTCATATTTCGGTGCCTTTTATTTCTTTTTCTTGGCTAAATTCTCTAGTTAGAACTTTTAGCACAATATTGAATAACAATGGTGACTCTGAAAATCCTTGTTTTGTTCCTGATTTCAGGTGGGAAAACTTTCAGTCTTTCACCATTGTGTGTAATATTAGCTGTGAGTTTTTTTTTTTATTGCACTTTAACATGTTGAGAAAACTTTCTTCTATTCTTATCTTTTGGAGTGTTTTTATTTAAAAAATCATGCTGTAGTTGGTCAAATGCCTTTTATGCATCAATTGAGAGGATCATGTGATTTTTCTTCTCCAATTTATTAATGTGGGTTATTACACTAATTGATTTTCTTGTGTTGAACCACCCTTGCATACTTGAGATAAAACTCACTTGATCGTGGTGTATGATTCCTTTAATGTTCTTTTGGATTCAGTTTGCAAACATTTTCTTGAGGATTTTTGCCTTTATATTCATTAGAGAACTTAATTTGCAATTTTCTTTTTTTTGTAGTATCTTAGGGTGATGTCAGTTTCATAGAATGAGTTTGGTAGTGTTTCTTCTGGTTCAATATTTGGAAGAGCTTGAGCAAGATTGGATAAGGGTGTAAACTCTCTGAGTAGGTAGCTGAGGCAGGCTAGTATAGGGAAGGGGAAGACTTGGGTCATAGCTGAAGACTCAGCAGAAAATATGCCTGGCAGACGACATGGCTGGCAGACCACATGGCTGTGAGACCCTGTCCAGAATCTTCCTGAGGGAAAGGCTGCCAGAAATATCCCACAAGATCCCATTTGGAACTCTTTCCAGGGTCAAGGGGAAGCCCCAGATACCTTCAAACAAAAAGTCTCACCAGTGGCCCGCTAAAAGCTAACGGTGTGGCAACCAATCAGAACAGCAAACAGCTGGGGCCCCTCCCCAACATTATGAAGGGGGAGGAGGAAAGACTTTAAAACAGCCTGATCTGGGGCCTCACATGTGTGTCTCACTCTGCAGCACAGCTGCAGTCCATGTCTAGGACTGTGTACTCTTTTCTAGTTTCTTAGTAAACTCTTTACTCTTTTGCCTACAAAAAAAATTAAAATTAAATAAAAACGTTTCTTTCTTCTTGCAGTTTTCTGGCCTGTCAGCAGATGGCACTCTCCAGATGACTCTTACCATGGAGGTGTCCCTTTCAACCTCCATTTTCCCATGCTTCTGGTCTGGCCAGAGTTAAGATTCAAAGTAAACTTTTCTGGCCAAAATTACTGACAAGAATCCACTCTTCACTGTCCATGGCATTCTTCCTTTTCCCAGGGAGATAGACCTCTCAGTTGGCTGCAGTGAGCCACAGGTGTTTTTCAAGGCTGGCCACCTTGAGGGTGGGGGATGGGTGCCATTCCCAATCACTGGGGCCAGTAACTCATGGTTTTTATTTTGGCTTCTTCATCTCTCTGTCTCTTGCCCTCCTGAATGAGAGCAGCTTCTCTCCTGGTCCACAGATCCCCAAAGCAGCTCTCTTGAACAGCTTTTTGCCCTACTTCTGTTTTTCTTGTAAGAGAGCTAAGCCCTATCTGCCTACTCTGATGCCATCTTCCTGTAAGTCTCATGAACTTTTTAATACATTGTGCAGGTACGTGACGAATGGTTTCACACCAGAGACTCATGTCTTATATTAATGGGAAAATTTTATATTCATATAATATATTTTGGTTGATAACTTTCTCATTTTGGTTTCCTCTTTTCTCTTTTTTTTTGAAGCTACTATTAAATGGATATTGGACACCCTAGATAGATCCTTTAATTTTGCTTCCCTACATTCTTGAAGGGAAGAATGGAAGAATGCACTCACTGTAGTCTGACAATTGTCAATGAAACATGGAACCATATTTGCTTCCTGAGGGAACTACTTTTCCACTGTCTTCTGAAAATAAGGCATGTATTGGGGGCCTATGCTGTTTTCCTTCGGGGTTATTGTTTTATTCACTATTTTATACATAATTTTATTTTACACACAGAACTGTTTATATATAGCTCTTGTTCAGATCTGGTGCCTAGAGTCAACATGGGTAGCAAACATTTTTATATAATATTTTTTTTTTTTTTTTTTTACCACATGGATAGATTGGCAAGATCCCAATTCCAGTGTTGAGAAACTGGAACTTGGTGTTAAAAGAAAAATTTTTCATGCAATTTAGGATCTCACAACTTTACTGAGCAATCCATTAATTGGTCAACTTCCCATTCAGAAAGTAGAAGAGAGCACTGCCTAGGGTATGGAAATGGGGATTTTAAATTGGGCAAACACAGAAGCAAGCAATGAAATGTTCTAATTGGCTGATGTTAAATTTCATTTTTACATGGGAGGCTTACAGAGTGGAGAGCAGATATACATTGGTTTACATGGCATGTCTAATGTGATAAACTGTCTCTACTAGACCCAAACTGCTTTATCACCAGGTGTTATTTATCTGTCCTCTGTACTGTGTATTCCATTTTGTCATTTTCTTCAAAAGACCCTGCAGGAAAACTTTTTTTTGTCTTCTGGAAAATCTTTTCTCAGAAAGGGGTCCCTCCTGGCAGTGTCCAAAGCAGATAGTCATTTTAATTTACTTAACAATGGTTAGAGATAAGTAGTTACACAGTGATCTCTCATGGAGGCTGTGCCAAATATGTGAAATGAAATGGAGAACTGAGATGATTATTGTGAAAATAAATGAAACAATATTTTCTTGCTTAATCATACTGTTATCCCTGGTAAAAAATATTCTTCCCCTAAACAAAGCCCTTTAACCTAAGCAAAGTCTTCTCAATTATTTTGTATCACCTCTATATATGAAAAACTATGAATAATGCCTCCACATTCAGAACACTAGGTTTCCATTTTATCAAAGGTTTGCATAAAATAAAGACCATTTCATGAAGATGATGCCTCTTAAGATAACATGAAAGTATGGCACACTTAGAATATATTCAATGATCTTATCTTCAATTTCCTTGAAACAAGTAATATACTCTGAATTAAGACTCTGGATTAATTTCATTTAAGTAAATAAAGCTTTTCTATTAAGTAACTAGGACCAATCTATCAAGTACCATTTATCTAATGACCACTAAGCAATTAAGTTCTTTCTAGAATTTTAACAACATTCTCCAGAGACAAGCAATATTTAAGAGAGACCAGTAGATTTAACTACTTTTAATACTTAAAAACCCACATCTCAGGCTCTGCCCCTATAAAGATGGTAGACTAAGAAGTCAGACTCCACCCTCTTCCACAGAAGCTTTGAATAACCATTAAAAACAGGCAGAAAAAGAATCTTTCTCAAATCTCCAGAAATAGTTAAAGGGTTGCAGTAACAGGGTGAGCCCTGAATCAAGAAAAAGGCTACTTAAAAGTGATAGGTTCTGGGGGCAGATGTGGCTCAGATGGTTGGGCATCCATCTGCCATATGGAGGGACCTGGGTTCGATCCCCGGGACCTTCCGGTAAAATAAAAAAAAAACATATAGAAGGCACATGGGCTGCCAAGCTCTGTGTGCTGGTGAGCCACCAGGCCCCGGGAGCCATGCAGCAAGGTGATGACGTAAAAAAGGAGAGAGACAAGACAAGATGCTCCAAAAGCTCTGAAAACCAGGAGCCGAGGTGGTGCAGATGGCTAGAACACCTCTCTCCTACATCAGAGGTCTTCAGGATCGAATCCTGGTGAAGACTGGAGGAGGAGGATGAGAAGAGGTGAAACAGACACAGAGAATTGCCCAATGAATGGACACAAAAAAACAGCAATATGGGGAAGGGGGGTTTTAAAATGGATCAAGTAAATAAATAAATCTTAAAAAAAAAAAAAAGTGATAGGTTCTCATGATACCTTGGCTGGCCCCTCCTCCACCCTTCACCAGCTTGGCATGGAGCTGGAAGTGCAGGTCCCAGAACCCAGTTCTAGAGGAAGTAGAGTAACCCTCATGCACATACTGGGAGCATGCATGTCTGGCCCAATCTGTCTGGTGATGGCCTGATGGACTTACTGCCCCATAGCTTACTTTGTGTGTAGAAGCCCAGGACCATGAGGAAACTGTTTCTGAGGGAGGAGGGGACATTCCTATCCATATAATTGGGATCAGCGAGGCCCCTATGCTTTGGCTTGGAATTATTATCTAAACTCATTGTATGGAAAAACTCTGAAGCAGAACACTCACATAGATCAATAGGCAAAGACTGGGAGAGGCGTTTTCTTTTTTCCTTCTTTTTTTCTTTCTTAGATCCTGGTATTCAAGAAAAGCTCTGTTATAACACTAGCTGGATTTAAACTTAAGGAACAGATGCCTCAGAGTCTAAATTCTAGCAATAACACATTAAAATATGAAAATGTCCAGGTTTCCACAAAAGATTGCAAAACATAAAGGGAAACAGGAAGTAATGGGCTCACACAAAGGGGAAGACTAAAGATTTAGAATCATCAGTGAGAGGATCAGACCTGGGACATTCAAGACAAAGACTGAAAAATGGTCTTAAATATGCTCATAGACATATTCCGTATTTATGTCATAGGAAAACATAGACAAAGAACTAAAGAAAACCAAGAATTATAGGTGAACAATGTGGCAATTTGGTATTGTTTATGAATTCCAAAGATAGATATTGGATTATGTTTGTACACTGGTTTGTTCCTCTGGGCATACTAGATTGTATTAGACTGAGAGGTTTCACTTTCACTTTATTAAATAAAGATTAGGGCTTTTATTTGACCACATCATTAGGGTGACTCGGTTTGAGTCCCCACCTACAGCTAGCCTACAGCTATGGGCTATATAAATTAAAGCTCAATCAAAGACAGGGAAGTAAATACACAGAGAAGAACACATAGAGTATAGTGTTTGTTTTTTTTTTCAGTTTAAAGAACATTTATTGTATATTTCAACTGAGTGAAAGGCACTATGCTAGGCACTGTAGGAAATACAATTGAAAGTAAGACAACCTTTTTCTTGACTTTTTAAAAACCATAGTAGGCACAATAATACAAACTACTTTGCTAGGCAGTTTTTTAGAAGTACCATGTTTGATGAACAATTAAAATCTTATGGGCATAGATGGAAGATTCATCCAGAATGAAAATTTTGCTTAAGCACCATTACACCTAATTTTCTGATATGTAACTGTCATAAAGCCATAGAAAAATGGAACCCCACATGTCTGAAGAGAATACTTCATCGATTGTAGCAGGAATAAGACCAGATGGCTGCTGTCAGATTACACCTGGCTATCAGTCAGAGCAAGACCAGAGATGGACCTCCCAAATCACAGCAGTGGTTTACTCTGTAACAGCCTGGACAGTAAACTGCTTAAAAACAAAACAAATTTTAATCAAGGTGTTACATACATGAAGTGCACAGATGATAAATTAAATGTACAGCTTGATGAATTTTTACATATCTATGAGTGGTGGCAACTCTTAAATGTAAAACGCTAACTGTCTGACATGCAGAAAGTGCTCAGGAAGTACTAGCTATTGTTTCATCTGCCAATTTGACAGGTGAAAAATATCATTTTGGTTTCATTTGCATTTCTTTTATAAATGGGGTAGAACTTTTACATGAATTACTTCTTTATGTTCAGTGATCTTTTTACTATTGATATATTAGTCCTTTTTTTTACTAATTTGTGAGCTCTCTTTATATATAGATACTCACTCTGTTATATAATGCCAGCTTATCCCTTGCCTTTCCCAAGCTTGTCCCTGCCTTTTAATTTTCCTTGCCACCCAGTGGTTTTTAATTTTTATGTGGTCAAAATTTTCTCATCTTTTCCTTAGTGATTTCAGGCTTTGATATTATGCTTTATAAAAATCCTTTCCAGATTCCATTATTAAATATTCACCCATATTTTATTATGGAACTCTTATAAATTTATTTTTTGCATTTAAATCTTTAGTCCATATAGAATTTATTTTGGCACAGAGTATGAGGCTAGACTCTAACCTTGTTTCAAATAGTTACCCAGTCCTGTTACTGTATATTGAATAATTCATCTATTTCACATTTACTTGAAATGACAATTTAATCATATATAAAATTTTATGTTTTTCTTTATTTTTCTATGTGTCACAAGAATGTCCAGAAACCTTGAATTTATTTGACTCCCTTAATTTACAGGAAGCCTAGCTGTATACACATGAGCTAACCATGAATAATATGAATAAATAATGTCTAAAACTATTCAGTGCCTACTGTGTCACCCACCATGCACCAGACAAATGCAATTCTTCCTACAATGTAGCATAATATCCAGTGGGCAGCAATCTTTAAATGTTTATATCAATAATTCACCACAGTTTTGTTGGGTGCTACAAATTATAGCATGATCCCCCTTTCAGCTGAGAAATTTTGTTTCCAGATCTGTTCATCTTCATATATTTTGTGAGGCATGGACCAGGAGAGCTGGTAGATAGTGGTTCAGTTACAATTTCCAATGAGAAATGCCAAAAAAAGACCTTGGAATTATTTTCATAGTATTTATAAAATGCCACAGGCTAATGTGAATAGTAAGAAAGAATTGAGTTCCAAAAGAACCTTAAAACATTAGGTGACAAAGTTGAATCGGTTCAACAGACTGGAAGGCAGTCATTTAAATTCTCAGATCCATATCCTGAGTGAAAACCAGGATGGCAGATGAGATCCCAAACAAGTTTAATAGGATCAAGAATGAGGCAGAAAGTGACTTCAGCTTAGGATCATTCTGAACTCTGAAAGGAAAACTAGTCATTGCCTTTCTCTGTACCATGCCTCCTACTTTTCCTGTGATTGTCTATTTTCTGCCTTTGATAGGTTTCAAACTGTGGGCAACTGCATGAAACGATTTTAATAACTCAGACAAAAAGTGTTGCTTTATGAAAAAAGAAAGAAAAATAAAAAACAGAAAACACTCCCAACCAGTAAATTCTACATGCATTCAGTGGCTGCAAGGTCACTGGCAATGATCAAATCACAGAGCACTGGTTTCCCAGACTCAAACTGGAAAGGAATATATATATATTTTAATTTAAAGAGATTTGCCTGAGGATAAATCTAAGTAATTTTTTCTTTGCAAAAATTTTTTTTTCCCTTAAAAAACATTTTTCCCTCATTGAACTCACTTTAATGTTGACTAAAAAAATTGACTTTAAAATAAACTAAAAAAAACTAGGTACTTTTATCTAGGACAATTTTGAACAAAAACAAGAAGATGCCAAGTTCACGCATTACCATGCACAAAATTAAGCTTTCTAAATGTTAAATCTCTTTAGCATGAGCTCAAAGATAAGTCTATCCCTGGAAGATCCCCAAATGCTTTGTATTCCAACTCCTTAAAAGCCAGCTTTTGTTTCTCTGAGAAACAAAATGTATCCCACATGACATAAAAGCACCAGAGACCTGAAATGCAAAAAAACAGTGAACCATATTCTTTTTCACAGAATTAGCAAGCATATACCACCTGTTTCTTTTCAGATCATTTATTTCACTGTTTCTTTTTTTTTTTTACTTGCAGGACTGTCCAAAATTTCTATCTTGCCTTTTCCACCTTCTGAATTAAGAAGCTTAATGTTATCTATGTTGACTTCACAAGGAATGCAGTCATCTTCATCCTCAGATTCTGAACTGTCCTCTAAACTGTCTTGTAAACTCTCATCTGAACTGTCCTCTTCTTTCAGGTCAGGCTGATTCATCTCAAATAAGGCCACATCCATTTGTATAACTTTTCCAAGAGTCCCATCAACATTTTCAATATCAAAACGACCAGGTGGTACAGTTGCCATTTCTTTTCTCAGCCTTTCATTTTCCTGGGCCATCTGTGGGAGAAAGGTCTGTACTTGGTCCAATAAGGGACTCCTCTCTACCCAAACTGTTTGAAGAGTGGAGTTCTTTTTGGAAGAGTTGATGAGCAACCTGTCCACTATACCTCTGCTGCCACTGCTCCCTGCCATCAGCAATTCCTTGGAGACTGAGAACCCCGTGCAGCCCCGGGTGGTTGGCGAACAGCTTGCGCTGCACTGGGGTTCGTCGCACAACTCCATGCCTTTTGGAAGCCTCTGGAGCCAGCCACCCCAGGCCCAGATTAGAGTTTAGTTTTGATGCTGGAGCCCTGGGGGAAGAGTCAAGCTGTTCACCTGATAGTTTACAGATGGCCTTGTGGAGAAAGCAGAGCAGCTGAGCCCAGAAAGAGATGAGTCCCAGGAAGAGAGATGAGCCTTATGCCAGCCTACAGCTGGGCCCATGGAGCCTTAAGAGGGAGAAAGAAGGCTGAACCCTTGCAGACACTGCCTGCCATCTTGCTTGAACACATGGCAACAGACTTTGGATGATAAAGTACCTTTTATGGTACTTTGATATGGACTCTTTAGGGCCTTGTGACTGTAAACTTCTACCCCAAAAACATACACTTTATAAAAGCCAACAGAATTCTGGTACTTTGCATCAGCACCCCTTTGGCTGACTAATACAAACACAAAGAGAATATCAACAGAGAGATGCAACTATGAAAAGGAAACAAACAGAGCCAAAGGCTACAGTAACTTAAAATTACTTAGAGTGGTTCAACAGCAGAGCAAAGCTGGCAGAAGAAAGAAGCAATGAACTTGAAGATAAGACAATTGACATCATCCAGCCTGAGAACGATCTGACAGTTTGTTTATAACATTGTGTGGTATGGCTCTATTTGGGTTTGTCCTGTTCTGAGTTGCATGTGTATATTCAGGTCTTTCATTAAACTTGGGAAGTTTTCAGACTTTATTTCTTTGAATATTCTCTCTTTCTTAGCCTTCTAGGACTCCCACAATATGTATACTTGATGATGGTGTCCCGTAAATTCCTAAGGTTCTGTTCACTTTTTTTCATTTGTAAAGAAACTCAATAAGGGGGCTCAACAGCAAAATGGAAGAGAGAAGAAAGAATCAGTGAACTTTAAGAAAGGACAACAGGATTTACCCAATCTGAACAATAGAAAGAGAATAGACTGAAAAAGAATATTCAGAGTCTTGGGACCTGCAGCACTATTAAAAAATATCTAACATTTATGACATTAGAGTCCCAGAAAAAGAGGAGAAAGATGGTGGGGTTGAAAAAGTTTTTAAAGAAGTAATGGCTGGAAATGTTGCTTGGCAAAAGACATAAATGTACAGATTCAAAAAGCTGAGAAAATCCACAACAGCATATACCAAAGAAATCCACACCAAGACAAATCACAGTCACACTTCTAAAAAATAAAGACCAATATTCTTGAAAGCAATGAGAGGGAAACACTTTATCTATTAGTGGGAAACAATTTAAAAAGACAGAGGATTTCTCATCAGAAACCATGGAAGCCAAAAGAAATGTCATGACATTTTTCAAGTGTTGAAATAAAAAACTGTCAACCCTGGTATATCAGGAAAAAATATCCTTCAGGAATGAATGAGAAATCAAGACATTTTCAGATGAAGAAAACTAAGAGAATTTGTCACCTTCAGACCTAACCTAAAAGAATTGTTAACAGAATTTGTCTAAATAGAAAGGAAACAATAAAGTAAGGAGCCTTGGAACACTGAGAAGGAAGAAAAAACACTTTAAGCAAAATATGGGTAAATACATTAATCCTTCCTTCTCCCTTCAATTTTTAAATTACATTTGCCAGTTTAAGCAAAAAATGATAATACTGTCTAATGTGGTTCTAAATGAATGTAGAGGAAATATTTAAGACAATCATATTACAAATGGGGGATGGTAGAAGGCATAGATATAAGGTTTCTACAATTCATATGAACTAGTAAAATGACTACACCAGAAAACTGTAATGTTATATACTTATAATGTAGTACCTAGAGCAGCCACTTAAAAACCTATACAAGAGACACAGTAAAAAATACAACAGATAAATCAAAATGGAATTTTAAAATGTTCAGGTAGCTCATGAAAAGGCAAGAAAAAGAAAACAAAAGTGAAAAATAGGACAAAAAGAAAACAAAAATAATAACATGTCAGAATTAAGGCTGAAATATCAAACAAATCCACCAGAATCATTTAATCCTCACAACCACCTTTGGTTTTGTTTTGTTTTTGTTTTTATTGGTTAAATTCATATAACATAAAATTGACCATTTTAGTATGTATGATTTGTTGGCATTTGGTACATTCATGGAATTGTACAACCACTGCTTTTTATTAAGTTCTAAAACATTTTCATCCCCACTTGGGATTGTTTTTATGCCCGTGTTATCAAGGAGATATTAAGTCTCAGTTAAGTGAAATGACTGATTCAAGTTCAATCAATAGAGGAGGCAAGACTTAAATCTCTATCTTCTAACTACAGTGGACAGAAAAAACATTTGCCTTTAGCTCGCCAGAGACCAGATTTTGTTAATAGCCTCTGAATTGACTTCCTGACCAAAAGGTCTTCCAACCTCCTGTTGCCTTACACACAATGAGCAGATTTGTCTTCTTACAGCAAGGTTCAGACAGCATCAATATCCTCCTCAGGCTCCTAATAGGTTCTCATAAGAGAGGAAATAAAGTCTGAGCTCCTTTACCTGCTGTAACCTTTATGTTGATATGATCACAAAACCACTTGTTTCTCTCAAGTGTGTGTCCCACAGGAAACACTCCCCATCCTTGTCCTGACAAAGTTGAGAGTGGAAACTGATCCCAGAATAGTCCCCATCCCCTTTAGTTTGTCCATAGTCTGCCAGCCAGTCTATATTTATTTACCCTTTGGATTTCTCAGGTAGGGTCCAATACCACTCTTGGCTCTGCAAACTGCAAGAAACACATATCAAGTTCTCTGAGTGTTGCCATTGGAGGCTCCCTCATTTGATTTGAGAGGAAGAGCAAGAACCCTATCTCTCCACCTGGGTTAGCTAGGTTATTGTAAATTCAAATAATGGGTGCAATGCAGATATTAAATATGTTGATGCCAATATGTATGTATTAGCTGACTAGATGCTTATGGTATAGTGTTAGATGCTGAAAAGTGAAATCCCTTTATAGTGTATGATTCTGTTCCAGAAAAAATATATATCAGTGTATATTTAGAGAGCACATATATGTTTCAAATCCATGCATATATTTGCATAAAAGAAGTCTGAAAAGATATACGCCAAAGTGTTAGTGATGGCTCTCTGTGAGTGGTGTGATTTGGAGTAATTTCAATTTTTTCCTTTTGCTTATTTTCATATTTGCTAAGTTTTTTTTCTATAAAATGTGTATATAAGAAAAAGAATAATGAGAAAGAAAAAAATCAAACAATCTAATTAGAAAATAATCAAAAGTCATAAACAGCCATTTCACTAAAAAGAATATACTGATGGCAAATAAGCTCATTTACTATTAGGGGAATGCTAATTAAAAACAAAATGAGATATTACTACATACCTATCAGAATGGCTATAATAAAAAAATTAGTGACAATACCAAATATTGGCAAGGATGTGAAGAAACTGATCACTCAAACATTGCTGGTTGAGAATGTAAAATGGTATAGCCACCCAACTACTATATGATCCAGAAATTACACTGCTTAGCATTTATGTCCCAGAGAAATGACAACTTGTGCTAACACAAAAACTTGTAGAAGAATGTTCATAGCAAATTTATTCATAGTAACCCAAACTGGAAACAACACAAATGTTCTTCAGCGGAAAAGGTTTAAACAAATGGTGGTACATTCATACCATTGATTACTCCTCAACAGTAAAACAAACAAACAAACAAACAAACAAACAGAAAACAAGTTATTGATTCATGCAACAACCTGGATGAATCTCTAGAGAATTTTGCTGAGTGGGAAAAAAAAATCCTTAAAGGTTACATGTTGTATAATTCCATTTGTGTGACATTCTTGAAATAGCAAAATTCTAAAGATTGAGAATAAATTAGTGGTTGCCAGAGGTTAAGGAAGGAGTGGGAGAGAGATGGAAGTGAGTGTGGCCAAAAAAGGAGAACATAAGGAATTCTTGTGTTGATGAGACTGTTAATTACCTTGACTGTATCCATGTCAATATTTTGGTTGAAATATCATACTATAGTTTTGTCATATGTTATTATTGGAGGAAACGGAATAAAAGATACACAAGATCTCTCTGTATAATATTTTACAAGATTATGTGACTCTTTAATTATCTCAAAATAAAAAGCCTAATTAAAACATCAAGAAGATTGAAATTATTTTATGACTTTTTCAGATTACCATTTTTAAGACTTAAATAATCTAAACTTTCTAAACTCTTCTTAGTCTGACTTCTTAGCTTGTCTCCTGTTTTCCTGGAATTTCCCTAGATGCTCACTTTTCTCATCTCTCACCAGCTCAAAATCATTCTCGAAACTATTTCCTCCACCCCCTTTTTGGAACCTATTGCAGTTGGGCAGTTTGATTTAATTATGAATTCCAAAAATATAATTGGATCATGCTTGTAAACTGATCTGTTAATCTGGGCATGATTAAGTTATGATTAGGGCGTTGACTGGACCACGTCAGTAGGGCATTGAGCCCCACCCCTTGGTGGGTGGGGAATCGAATATAAAAGGTAAGACAAAGAACAGAGTTGAAGAAGTCTTTTGAGAAGCAGTTTTGATGTTGGAAAGAAGGCCCCAGGAGAAGAGAAGCAAGCCCTTCGCCTGATC
>JAQZBX010014457.1:0-38608 GCA_029593785.1 Cabassous unicinctus
AAAAAAAAAAAAAGTGATACTTATGAAAGACCAGTTTACAAACATAATTTGACATGGCCCAATTATAATTTAATCACATCCAGTTGAACAGACCAGTTCTCAAAATAATCCAATATCTATTCTTGGAATTCATAAACAATGCCAAACTGCTACAGATGAATCAACTCACTGATGATTTAAGTCCACAAAATGTCATCACAGTGTCAATTAGGCCACTGCTTGCTTGACTGAAAACCTGGGCACCATTACCCAGCCAAATTGACACATAGGCCTAACCATAACAAACTGGATATAAAATTCTTGGTTGGCAATTACTTTCTCTCAGAACTTTAAATATTTCATCACACTGCCTGTTGCCTTTTTGCCTCCTTGCTTTCTGATGTAAAATCAGCACTTAGTCTTTTTGGGTTTCCCTTGCATGTGAGAGGTTGCTTTTGTTTTGCGGCTTTCAGAATTCTCTCTTGGTATTTCGCATTCATCAGACACATTATAATGTACCTGAACATGGCTCTTTTAAATTTCATCCTGTTTGGGCTTCTTGATTGTGTATATCCATGTCTCTTATTACATTTGAGGATCTTATGCCAGTTATTCTTTGAATATTTATTATGCCCCTTTCTCTCTTCCATAATGTCTTTGCAAATTGACTATGCATTGGGTGCTGCTCTCCTTCAGAGTTTTACCTTCCCATCATAAAGATAACCCTGAGGCAAAAGTGAAGTGGAGATTATGCTATATATTTTCTGAGCCTAGACTTGTGTTCACTTATGGCCTTAGGAATTCCCCCATTTACAGGAATCCATATGTTCCTGCTATACCCTATAAAATAGCCTTCTCCTCCTCCCTATTCACACTGTATTGTATGCTTTAAAACCCATGATCCATTTCCCAGGAAACTTTTTTAAAAAGATTTATTTATTTATTAACTTTATCCATTTAACCCACCCCCCACTTGCTGTCTATGTCCATTCACTGGGCGGTTCTCTTTCTGTTTCCTCCCTCTATTCTAATCCTTCTCTTCCTGTCTTCACTGTGATTTGATCCTGGGGACCTCTGATGTGGGAGAGAGGCATTCTGTCACCTGTGCCACCTCATTTCCTGTTTTTTTTTATCATGTCAAATCTTGGCTCTCCCCTGTGTCTCTCTCCTGCTGCATCATCATCTTGCTGCATGGCTCAGTGGTGCCTGGCTCAACACACATGAGCCTGGTAGCTGGCTGTGTGTGGACCTGGCCCACCTGCATGCCTTCTTTATTTTTATTTTACTGGGAGGTCCTGGGGATCAAACCCAGGTCCCTCCATATGGCAGATGGATGGCCAAAACTTGAGCCACATCTATCCACTCCCAGGCAACTTTGACTTAACTGTTTCTTACACTGTATTAGCTGTCTGCAAGCTGCTTCTGCTTACAGGGTAAATTCTGGGAGGCCAAGCAGAGAAGAGTTTCCTTGTTCATTTTTTCACACTGCCACATGGTGGACTGACACTGACATGCAGGTGCCCCAGTATGTGCATAAGGGTTACTCTGATCCCTCTGGAATACAACCAGGGATTCACAATGGGAGTACAGTCCAGCTCCCTACTACATTAGGAAAGACAGTGGGAAGGGACTATCAAGGTGCCATGGGCTGCTATTTGTTTATACCTGTATTTTTTGGATTCAGCACACACTCAGTTACTAAAACCCTTTAACTCATTACCAGAGATTCGAGAAAGATGACACTGCTGATTTTTGCTAGTTGTTAAAAATTCTGTGAGGGAATGACACTCTGGAATATCAAAAGACAATGTTTTCTTGCTCCTTCATACAACCCTCTGTCTGGCAAGATTTTCTTTGAAAGCATTTCAAGCAGCTTCTCTCAATCTTTTTAAACAAATGCCTTTAATGCTTTCAAATGACATTGCTTTCTTTTTTCCAGACAAAAAATACTTTTCTTAAACAATTTCTGAATTTGAAAAAGTGAATAAACTCATGTAATGTGCCTTTTCATTCAAATGAATAAAGAATAATAAAAGCTAAATCAGAAGCATCACTTACTTCATACCAGGCTCTATTCTAAGCATTATATAAACACATATATAAGTCTTCTCAACAGCTCAGTCAAGTAGGTAATATTTTTTCCAGATGAGAAATCTGTGACACACAGAGATAAAAGGCAAAACTAGGCTTAAAAGCCAACATTTCTGACTTCAGAGTTCATGGATCTAATCACTATATTATGCTTCCTCTTTGAAATCAAAATTAGCTATAAATTGGACTCTTGAGAAATAACACAAATAACCTTCCTGACTGCTTGTTTCCTATACATTGAGAGCACAAATATTTATCCAAAATTAGAGTATAATATGCTATCCTGATATTGAGATCCAAAAGTTCTTTCATCCAGATGTAGTCATCGCCTACTCTTTGTCCTGATTTAAATTTATTCTCAACCTTAAGTTTTATGTTCTGTCCAGGATGCCTCTAAATCTTAATCACATAAAAGTCTTGTACCTCCCTCAAAAGTACTAAAAACTGTTTCAAAATGATTCATATATAATAGTGAGGTGAAGGAAGTTGAAGAGTAACTCCAAGTTGCTTTAGAGCATGTTGAACCTGTTCCCTGTGATATCCATGGAGGACCTGAATATTTGTTACATTTATCTAGGTAGGGATATCTTCACTATGGCACTTATTCTAGACAAAGCATAAATAATCACCATGAGATAAAAGACCTCTAATCAGGACCCAGCAGGTTTAAAGTGTCTGGTAGGTAACTCTGTATAGAATTATGCAGGATTCATCCTGGAGTAGCCCCTAGAACATCTTACTTGGAGATTACTTGATGAAAGGAACAAGGTTCTGCAGTAAGCAACAACAACAAAAAAACTTAAGAGATATTTCTGAGTCCTGGAAACACAAGAGACTTGTTGCCAGAAGCACCTCCTGCCTGACAAAGTGAGCACCAAGGGCAGAGTATCTTGGAGACACTGATGTACAAATTCCTATCAGCTGGTGACCATCTCAGGAGGTCAAGTAGAGATCCCTCAAAAGTAATGAGAAAAAGCATAGGTTTGGGGTAGCCTCCCTCCCTACATCCAGTGTTATCACTCCTTACCTTTCTTTAACTGGATAGGAGAAAGACAAGTGCTGCGTGAACATCCCACAGGTAGTAGCCAAGATAAGAAATCAAGTCCCTCTACACCCTCTGGTAATACTGGGCCCTGAAAATATGATTGCAATATGAGTGAAAGTGACAAAGTGATACCTAATTGAGACTGCCCAGAACAAGGATTATAGATGTAATGACCATATATTCTGTTTTGTTCCATACATCACACTCCATACATCACACTCTTTCAGAATAAAATGTGACACAGTTTGTCTGTTAAATCCAACTATCAGACTTCTGGCTGAGTCAAGGTGGAGTAGCCACATTCCTTGGTAGCCCTCCATCTTACAACAAAAATCCCTGAACATAGTACAATACACATAGGAAGACTGAAGAGCGGAAGGTAAAAAGCAAGTTGGTTAAAGACCTTAGGACTTGAGGAAAAATGTGGCTGTGATTTCCCTGTGCCTCCTAAATATTCCAAACAGGGTGCTAGAAAAGCCCACATTCCAGAAACAACTGCTGCCAAAAAAGAGCCTGCTCTCCCTAGTCAAAAGACTAGGAAAAGGCAGAAGAAATCTTTTTTTTATAATGACCACCCACCCACCAAAACTCTGAAGGAAAAACTGCCCAAGTTGCCTGTGGGGCTAAATGGGCAGCTCAATTTCTAGTCCAGCTGGCAACAACAAGCCACAGTGAGAGGTTGCAAATATATTCTTTGCTTTTGTAGGGGTAGAGTGAAAAGGGTACATCAGGCAGCTGAAACTCCACCCTTACTCACCAACAGTGAGGTGGAATGTCTCAGAGAAAGTTGGTGATAGTCAAAACTTTGATTCCACTCCTTCTGCTCCCTCTCTTCCTGGTATCAGTGAGGCCAAGCTGGGAGCTGAACATCTACCCCACCCATAAGCTACAAAGTGTGGTGAAAATTTACAAGGTAAGGTGGGGCCTGTTGCTTCATGTTTGTTGGTTGGTGTCTATTGGAGCCCAGTAGGAAGATAAATATCCACCTCCATTTGGACCTGCATCCTGTACTTCAACAGGGTAAGTGCTTGTAAAGGAGAAGTTTAAAAGGATCCAGAGTCACATAACCCCAGTGTCTAAGGTGAAATAAAAGACAACTGATCATGCCAAGAATCAGGAAATTTTCAACTTGAATGAAAAAAATCAAGCAACAAATACCAACAATGAGATTGCACAGATCTGATTGTCTTAGAAAGATTTTAAGAGATAGAGTGAGGGAGAAAGGAAGAGAGAATATAAAAAAGAAAGGGAAAGGAAGGAAAGCAAGGTAGGAAAGGAAGGAATGAATGAAGAAGGAAGGAAAGAGAGGAAGGGGAGGAAATGAGGAAGGAAGGAAAGAAGGAAGGAAGGGAGGGAGGGGGGAGGGAGGGAGGAAAGAAGGAAAATTGTAAGATATACAAGTTGAACAACTCACCCTCTACTCATACATTCTAATGGCCTCCATTTCACTCAGAGGAGAACCCAAAGCCTAAGTGAGCTGCCTCTCCCCACCTTACCCTAGTCCAAACTTCCCCCACCCCTAATCTCAACCCCATCACTGACTAATCACATAATTATTCCCCAGCCCCACTAGCGCCCTGGCTACACCTTAAACACACCAGGATCTCACCCTATATCAAAGTTGTTGATGGGATTCTCTTCCCCAGATATCTACATGCCACCCTTATTCTTTTTTCAAGTATTGCTCAAGACACCCTTCTTGGTGATGCCCTCCATGTCAGCCTTTATAAATACATTGTCCTCCCCCATCATTACCCACAACTACTACTTTGCTCTCACTTTATTTCCATAGCACTCTCACCTTCACATGCTTTAAATAATCTACTTATATATTATGTATATCCCACCCACCCCCACATAGAATATAAGCTCCTTCAGGGCTGGGATCATTTCTTGTTTTTTTCATTGCTCTATTGCCAGCAAGAAGAATTATGGCTGGCACAAAATAAGTTACCCATAAATAGTTGTTGAATAAATGAATGAATGAATATTCTTAGCAATATCCCTACCATGACTAGGGAAGCTCTGTCATATAGTGTTTCCCCAGGCGGATCAATGGCACTACACCAAGGTGCAATTAATTATATATTGAGAACTTACTAGGTCAGGCACTGTGCTAAGTACATGAATTATTCCTTTAATGGTCTCCATAACCCTATCAGAAGTCATCTTACCCTATTTTACAGATGGGAGGGAAAGCTGAGATTTAGAGTGGTCAGGAGAAGTGCTAGTGTTCACACCGAGAGCAGGAGGAAGAGCCCAGGCTAGGGTAGGATTCAAATCAGGAATATCTATCTCCAAACCCCAAGATCTCAATTTCCAAATTATACTGCTTACCCATTCCATAAATTTGGCTCTACAAAAGACCACAATAATGTAGTGCGTGTGGGCAGCAATCTAATTGTCTGCCTGGACTAAGAAGGATTTTTAGAGTTTCCAACACAATTAGAGAACAAATTGACCACATTACATTTATCATAATATATCAACAACAATTTAACAATAAAGAGGAAGAAGCAGATGATGATAATGAGAGGGAAATTTCTATTATTTGTTGAAGGATTAACATGTGCTGTGCTTCAGACCAACTTCTATAAATATTATTTCTTGATTTTGATAGGTATTGGTCAGAAAAGCATTTGGGGTTTTCCTTTGACAACTATGCAAAGTGCAAATATCATGTTGCAAACTATCGGTATTTCACACCCCTTGATCATGAGTTGAGTTCAGGTAGGGTTTGTAGGAAAAAATAAAATGTGCATGAGCAGAAGTTAATTGCCTCCAAGTGGAGCTGACCAGGGGAGCAGCTGGAAGCAGTGCCTTAACTTCTCCCAGGAACAATTCCAGGTCCATTTCAACTACAGACAAATGGATACCTAGAGTCCAGGTGGAGGCCATGAAAGATAAAGGTCCCATTCTAATTCTCACTGGGCAGGTTCTTTAAATGTATTTTATCAAATTCTATGTGTGCCATTAATGTAAAATAATAATAATGATGATACTTTAAAAAAAAATTTGGTGAAGTGTCAGAAATGACTTTAAACCTTTTAATTTTCAAGTGCTTAAATTAATTGAACTGACTTACAGAGTGGTTACCAAGGGGCCTTTGAAATGGCTCTTCAGCTTTTGAAGAGACAATCTTATGTTATCCTCTCTGACAATAACTGTCTTTTCAGACAACTCATAGTTACTGGTAATAAAACCACATTATAATTATATGGGATCACTGTTTACATTTCATTTTCAACAGCTAAACACACATGCCATCTCAACTGAGAAAAATGTTAGGACTAAAATGTGAGAAGAAAAGGTTCAAAGGAATAAAGTACTGTTAAATGTTCCCTTTTTAAATTTACCATGTGTTTGACACTGTGATAACCATCAGGGACACAGAAAGGAAAAATTACCCTATTCCTACCCTGAGGAAATTTGAAATCCTCATGGAGAAAACAGACTTAGAAATCCATTATTACATTATAAACCACTAGGTTCCACACAGAGGAGCAGAGAAGAGCACAGAGATAGAGACCAATTTTCCTGGACAGTCAGGAAGAGGTACAATTTCATCCAATGTAAAAAAAGTAAGAGGGATTCCCAGGATGAGAAAGAGGTAAAAAGAACAACTGAAATATTTATGAAGCAATAATTGAGACTCATAACCTACACAAATCTGATAACTTTCTTGTGGAAAGGAACTCTTTGTCAGGAAGTGGAAGAAATAAAATAAATATGCAACATCATGACAGAGATCCATACAGTGTTTCTCAACATTAAAATGTCTGAACACTGGGTATGGGATGATGGTAACCTAAAGATGTCAGAGGAAAGGTTTTGGAAATAAAGCATGAAACATAAGCTCTTGTCTAAGAAAGAGGAGAACTGATCATTTAGAATTCAAATTGGTTTGCCATAATAAGTCACCTCAGACACATTTAGAAACTTCCTATTTGAAGCCTTTACCTAACTGTGCATTGGTAAATATCCTACTCAAATTTATCACATTTACAAAACAAATAGAGGGTATTTTGTCATGCATCATTATTTACTCATCTATGATTAGTCAGCCATAGGGGTGCTAATGTGAAATACCAAAAATGGGTTGGTCTTTTTAAAGGGGATTTATTTGGGTTAGAAGTCCACAGATACCAGGCCATAAACCGTTAAGTTTCTTCTCTCACCAAAGTCCATTGCCACGTGTTGGAGCAAGACAGCTGCCGACATTTGCCAGGGTTCAGGCTTCTTGGGTTCCTCTCTTCCCGGGGTTGCATTTCTCTCTGGGCTTAGCTCTTCTGGTTCTTCCACAAGGTCAGCTGTAGACTATCAGGCGAACAGCTCACTTCTCTTCTCCTGGGACCTTTTCTCCAACATCAAAACTGCTTCTCAAAAACTGCCTCCTCTGTCCTTTGCCTTGCCTTTTATATTCAATTCCCCACCCACCAAAGGGGTGGGGCTCAACGCCCTACTGACGTGGCCCAGTCAATGCCCTAATCATAACTAAATCATGCCCAGATTAACAGATCAGTTTATAAGCATGATCCAATTATATTTTTGGAATTCATAATTATATCAAACTGCCCAATGGCAACATAAGATATCAGGCTTTTCTTACTAAACCCATGGCATTATTGATGGCAGCTTTTTTTGTTTTGCATTGTTTTGTTTAAAACAACAATGATTTTATTATATTTCTTAATTTTGTTTGTCAAGAATTTGGGCATAAGGTCGCTAGGTTTTTCTTTTGCTTTCTGGTATACATTGAAATGAGTACCACTGAGTGGTATCTAGCTGGTCAACAGGCTGGCCTGAAAAGTCCAAGATGGTTTTACTTCATATGCCTTGGTAAGGATAGCTGGAAGGCTGGACCTAGCTGGGACTGTCACCTCTAATGTGTGCATATGACCTTTCCAGTTTGGCAGTGTCAGGGTAGTAGAAGTCCTTATATGACAGCTTAAAAGGGAGTGTTCCAAAGTGTTCCTTGAAAGGGTGTTGCAAAATACAAGAAGTTGAAGCTGCCATTCTCTCAAGGCCTGGGCTCAGAAACTGGCACAGTGTCACTTCTGCCATAGTCTATTGGTTGGAGCAGTCACAGAGGCCAGCCAGATTCAAGGGGACTAGTCATAAACAAGCTGGCTTCAGGGGTGTTTAACCTGTGCATTCCCACAGGGCCCCAGACTCCAAAGGTACCACACTTGATTTAATGCTCTGCTTTTATTGATAGCAGCTTTTAATTGGATTTTTGGGAGGTTGCTAGAAGCCAGAGGCAAGGCCAGCTTCTTTGGTCCATGATCTGTACAGATGCACAGGGACCTATGCTTAGAAGGACTCCATGCCTTGTTTAGTGCTCTGCTCTTATCATCCTGAAATTATTATCATTTTATTTTTAAATTTGTGTTCTATAAATTAAGACCAAGAGGGCAGTGAAGCAGAGAGAGAAGGAAGAGAATGGCCTTCTAAGAAACCCAAACCAACCAAGGACCCCTATCATAGCCCTTCTTACTCTATTAGTCAACCACCTACAGTAAAAATGATGACAGAAGGAAAGGGAAAGATAGGGCAACTAATAGTTCCTTTCTTTCAGTCTTTCCTTATTCATCACCAAGCAAAAGATAGACGGTGTTGGTTAAATGTGCACATATCAAAAAACAAAATAAAAAAAGTTTTGTTAGTTTTGTTCAGGGTTTCCATTATTCTGGTAAGAACAAAACATATGTACAATAAATAAGAGTAACAAAATAGGAATTGTGTAATTTATTGTTTCCACATATGAGTTAAATACTCTTATACTTGTATTTAAAAGTGACACTGCACAATATAATGAACAGCAAAATTCATGCAAATAATTTAAATATTTCATTTTTCTTTACTTAAGATGTTATTAAGCAGTAAGCCAGGGAGCAGTTGTAGCTCAGTTGGTTGAGCACATGCTTCCCATATAGGTCCTCGGCTCAAACCCTAGTATCTCCTAAAATTTTTTTTTAAAGTTATAAGCAAAAAATACCATGAAAAGTAGAGATATTGTGGGAGAAAGGGAAAAGCTTTATATTTTAGTATCATTAATGGCACATTTTTTTCCTGTTTTAAAATGAGTCTCACTTTTCATTTTGCATTGGTCCTGTAAAATACATAGCTGACCTTGGGGTGGATTTGTGGTTTTCAATGTATAAGGAATAAATATAGATGTAATTGTCTTTATGTACATACTTATATATGCATATATAGATATATACATGCACAGTATAAATATTCATGTATTCCTTAGCTCTGTCAACTGAGAAGAACTGTAAGCAGTGACTATCGAATAGCAATGAGCTTCCTAGCACCAGATCTTGGTTTCTTTTCTCTTCTTTTTCTTTTTAATTCTTTGCTTTTTTAGTTTTATTTTTGATTTTTGTAATACTCTATTTTTAGAGAAGTTTTAGATTACAGAAAAATTACATAAAGAGAATAGGGTACTGTTTCAATCACTTCCCTTGTGATTGTCAAAAGGGTGAAGAAGCAGATGACTCAATGGGAGAAAATATTTGTCATCACATCTCTGATAAGGGAAAATCTTAGATTTGAGGTGGATTATTAATTGGTTCTGAGAGCTGATGGCTAGCATCCATGTGACATTTTTAGGACAAAAACATACACAACTGTTCTTCACATCCATTAATGTGCAAGTGAATCAACTGGGGAACCTTGCTAAAATGCCTATTATGATCCAAAAGTTCTGGGTTGACATTTATAACAAGCTCTCAGAAACTTGGTGAGGCTGATGGTCTATGGAAAACATTTTGATAGCAAAGATCAACAGGTTGTAATAGGCCACCATTTTTTTTGGTTTATTTCACTAATTGATTTTCTTGTGTTGAACCAACCTTGCATACATGCATAAAACCCTATTGATCATGGTGTATATTTCTTTTTTAAAAACATTTAACATATTTTAATCCAATATATAAAGAATTCCATCATTTCAACATATAAACAATATAAAATTACTAATGAGATAGTTTCTTTCTTTTCTTAAGTCTTTGAAATATGCATGTATTTTTAGACCTAAAACACACCTGAATTGGGATGAACCTCATTCCAAGTGCTTGATAGCCTCATTTTTAACATTTTTTATTTTTTCTAAAAGAGACTTAGTTTACATAAAATGTTACATAAAATAAATACGGGATTCCCATGTGCCCCACTCCCCACACCTTCCCTGTTTCCCCACATTAGCAACTTCTTTCATTGGTGTGGTAAATTTATTGCAATTGAACACATTTTGGAGCTTTGTCAATAAGGATGGATTATAGTTTACGTTGCTCTTTACTATCTCTCCCACTCAATTCTGTAGGTTATGGCAGAATATATAATGGCCTGTATCTGTCATTGCAATGTCATTCAAAACAATTCCAAATCCCAAAAGTGGCCCCATATTATACCTCGTTTTCCCTCTCCCTGATTTCAGCACCTCCAGTGGCCACTGCCTCCATATCAATTATATAATTTCTTCTATTGCTAGAATTACAATAAGTCTATAGTAGAATACCAATAAGTCCACTGTAGTCCATATTTTATTCCCCAATCCTGAGGATTCTGGGATGGTGCTGAGTGGAATTACTCCATCTTTAATTGAGAGGGGGCTTAAATCCCATATGGCTGATGGAAGCAACTCTCTTGCTTGCATTTGTAGACTCGGTTCCTTGGTAGGGTGGTTGTCCATCTTCACCTCCATTTTAGTTGTCCTGGATGAGTCCAATGAACTGGAAGGTGGTATTGCAACTCTATGGAGGCTCAGGGCCTAGCTGACACATGGACAGCCAAAAATTCAAGTCTCCTGGATGTACACCTACCAACTCCAGCACCAATTATAAATTCAAATAGAAGGGACAGATGATGCATCTGAAGAGAAGACAAAACTCTGTCCAACTCTGTCACACTCAGGAGCACAAATTCCAAAGTAGGGTCTACTGGCAAGGCACCAAACTCTGGAGCTATCTTAAATGCCTTGACTGTAGGACCTGGATGACTCCAGAGCCCTCAGGATCCCCACTGTTTGGGATAGTATCAAATTTGGCAGCCTATGCAATCCTGTTTAACCATGCATACGCATTTTCTCTGGGATGACCTCCTGACTCACTTTAAAGTCTCTTAGCCATAGAAACTCATTTGTCTTTACATTTTCCCATTTTATTCAAGTTCTTTTTTCCCGTTGTATTGCCAGTTGGTGCTTGGTAGTAATCCCTCAGTGCCAGGGAGGCTCATCCCCAAGAGTCATGTCCCACACTGGAGGGAATGTAATGCATTTGTATGCTGAGTTTGGCTTAGAGAGTGGCCATATTTGAGCAACATGGAGGCTTTCAGGAGGTAACTCTTAGGAACCCAATAACATTAGGCTAAGTTGCAATTTCAAGACTTATAAGGCTTATAACCATAGTCATCAATATCAATGGCCCATCAATGGACAACCTTCTTTCATTAGTCATTGCCCCTCTACTTGGGGAATCGCTGCTGTTACATTAGAGAATGTAGCAGAGCTCCCCAGGATAGGAATTCAACCTCTTGGTTATTGTGTGTATGTCCACCCACTGTTACAATGCCAATGAATATTTGAGCACACATATATATATTTATATATCACACATGCAAAAAGTCTTTTTAAAAACTGACTTTTTTGGTTTATTTCACTAATTGATTTTCTTGTGTTGAACCACCCTTGTATACCTGCATAAAACCCTCTTGATCATGGTGTAATTCTTTTAGTGTGCTTTTGGATTCAGTTTGCAAGTATTTTGTTGAGGATATTTACATCTACGTTAATTAAGGATATTGGTCTGTGATTTTCTTTTTTCATAGTATCTTTATCTGGCTTTGGTAATAGGATGATGTTGGCTTAATAGAATGAGTTTGTTAGCATTCTTTCCTGTACAATTTTTTGGAAGAGCTTGTTTTTTTGTTCCCGATTTCATTTATTTCTGCTCTGATCTTGACTATTTTTTTCCTTCAGCTTGGTTTGTGGTTAGTTTGCTGTTATTTTTCTAGTTCCTCCAGGTGTGTAATTAGATCTTCAATTTTAGCTCTTTCTTCTGTTTTAATATAAGCATTGAGGGTTACAAATTTCCCTCTCCGCAATGCCTTTGCAACATCCCATAGGTTTTGATATATTGTGTTCTCATTTTCATTCATCTCAAGATATTTCCTGAGTTCTCTTGCAAATTATTCTTTGACCTACTGATTATTTAAGAGTGTGTTGTTTAATCTCTATATATTTATGTATTTACCTTTTTCTCCTCATTATCGATTTCTGCTTCATTCTGTTATGATCAAAGTGTTTTGTATAATTTCAGTCATTTTAAATTTGAGCCTTTTGACCCAACATATGAACTATCTTGGAGAAGAATCCATGAGTATTTGAAAAGAATGTATATCCTGCTGTTTGGGGATGCAATGCTCTATAGATTTCTGTTAGGTCTAGTTCATTTATCATATTATTCAAGTTCTCTGTTTCTTTATTTATCCTCTGCCCAGATGTTCTATCCAATACTGAGAGTGGTGTATTGAACTCTCCAAATATTATCATAGAGATGTCTATTTCTTCCTTCATTTTTGCCAGTGATTGCTTTATGTTTCTTGAGACATTCAGGTTAGGAGCATAAATATTTAATATAGTTATTTCTTATTGGTGAATTACACCTTTTATTAATACATAATAACCTTCTTCATCCTGAGTTTTACATTTGAAATCGATTTGTCCATTATTAGTATCACTACTCCAGCTCTTTTCTGATTATATTTATATGGAATATCTTTTTCCAACCTTTCACTTTTAAATTGGTTGTGTCCTTGAATCTGAGGTGGGTCCCTTGTAGACAACATACAGATGGCTTATATTTTTTATCCATTCTATCAGTCTATATCTTTTGATTGGGAAGTTCAACCATTAACATTCAATGTTATTACTGTAAAAGCATTACTTTATCCATTTTGTCATTTTGCTCTCTGTTTCATATTGTTCTATTGTATTTTTATCTTTTAATTTACCCTTTTTAATAATCTTCATTTCTACCCTCTTCTCCAACTCTTGCACTTATTTTTTCCTTTCAGACTTCAGCACTTTCTTTAGTATCTCTTGTAATTCTGATCTTTTGGTAACATTCTATCAAGGAATATTTTTGTCTTTGAAGACTTTGAAATCACCCTCATTTTTTAAGGGCAGTTTTCCTGTATATAGAATTCATGGCTGCCATTTTTTCTCTTTCAGTACCTTAAATACATCATATCACTTTCTTTTCACCTCCATGGTTTCTGATGAGAGGTTGATATTTAATCTTATTGAGTTTCCCTTTTATGTGATGCTTTGCTTTTCTCTTGCTGATTTCAGAATCTCCTGTCTCTGATATTTGTCATTCTGAATAGTAGGTGTCTTGAGGTAGGTCTATTCAGAATTATTTTGTTTGTAGTGCATTGTCCTTCTTGAATATTGATATTTATTTCTTTCATAATGGTTGGGAAGTTTTTTTCATTATTTCCTCAGATATTCTTTCTGTCTTTTTTCCATTCTCTTCTCCTCCTTTGACAATGATAATGCTAATGTGCATTTTGCATTGTCATTCAATTCCCTGAGATTCTGTTCCATTTTTTCCATTCTCTTCTTCTCTTTCTGTTCTCCTATCTTTTCCAGTTCAGATGCTGTCTTCAGAACCACTAATTCTGTCTTTGAGCAATTCAAATCTACTCTGATGTGTTTCTAATGTATTTTTCATCTCATCCATCATGTCTTTCATTCCAATAAGGTATGTTACTTTTCTTTGCAGGCTTTCAAATTGTTCTATATGCTCACCCAGTGTTTTTTCTAATATCATTTATCTCTTTAGTCATATTTTCTTTCAATTCTTTGAATTGATTCAGGAGTATTGTGTGATTATCACTGATTAATTGTCTTTAATCTGTATCTCTTCAGGATATTTGGTTTGTTCCTTTGGTTGTGCCAAATCTTCCTGTTTCCTAGTAAGGCTTGTAATTTTTTGCTAATATCTAGATATCTGAATATGTTGGTGAATTTACTCTGGTGGTCAATTTCTCTTTTTTGCCTACTTTTTCCCAAAGCTCTTCTTTGATATTTGATTCAACTTATTCTTAGTCTTTTTTGCCCAGCTTAAGTTATCAAAATAAGTCCAGGGGTTCACTAATGGGGCACAGATTTTCTCCCAGGGGTGGATACAGATAGAACCCAAACCAATTTTTTCCATGCAATTAACAGACCATTTAGAAGATGACATTCATCAGCACACCTTTCCACAGAGGTATTTCAGCATCAGCTTTCCTGTGTTCCTGTGTTGAATCTCCAGAGAGCAGTTTCAAAGAGAGCTCTCCCGGCCAAATTCACTGAAGGAAAGCTGGCCAACTCCCCCTACCTTTTTCCTTGAAACAGGGAGGAAGATATCTGTTCCCCTCTCAGTCAGCAGCAGTGAGCCAGGGATTTTACCCCAGGTTAATATCTTGAAGGTGGGGGAGGCAAACCTTTTTCAGCCACTGTGGGGATTTTTAACTCATGTTTGCTGTTTCATGTTCTTCATCTCTCTGTCCCTCACCCTCTTGGGAGATGTGTTGCACTATCCTGGCCTTTGGAACCCCAGAGCAATTCCCTCCCAAGAGCTTTTGGCTCTTTCTCCATTGGTTTTGTGAGAAAATTGAGCCCTGCTTTCTAGTCTGATGTCTTCTTTCCACAATCCCTAAACCTGCATTGTTAAAAAATAGATATGCTACAGCATGGATGAAACTTGAAGACACCATGCTAAGTGAAATAAGCCATATACAAAAAGACAAATATTGCATGATTTTTCTTAAATGAAATACTTAAAATAAGTAAATTCATAAGGACTGCAAGCAGATGAGTTGTGACCAGTGGGTGGGAGTGGGAAGAATGGAGGATTATTGCTTAATGTGTAAGAGTTCTGTTTGGGATGATGAGTTTCTTGAAATAGATAGTGGTAAATGTTACACAAAATTGTCAATGTATTTAATGTCACAAAATTGTAAACTTATTCATGGTTAAAATATTTTTATGCTTTGATATTTTACCACAATAAAACATTTACAGAGAACATTTACAGAGAGAGAAACATGAAGGCATCAGAACCCAGAGATCAGCGGGGCTGGAAGAGAAAAGAAAGGACATAGCTATGTAAAGGGAACACTTTGTTGATTCCAGAGATACCACGTGGTAGACTGACAGTGAGTGGGAGAGAGGGAGAGGGGGTCACATGAAAACAAGAAGAAACCAAGTCCGAGTGTCAGGCAGAACTTATGCCCTGACTCCTCTGCAGTGGTGGTATACACCCCATCACATGTCCACAACTAGGTTGTGTATTGACCCTGTCATGGCCTCTCAGTCTGGGCACATTCTGTGACACACTGCGAATGGCGGGACCCAGAAAAAGTGACAGGATAAGGGCCCCAAAAAGCAAATCTGAAGCAGTGTGGTTTTACACTGGGACAGAACTTAAAATCATCCATTCTTCAACCTGATTCATAGTTCATCAAGTGACAGAGGTGTGCTAAGAAATGTGACTATAAAAAATGAATACCACTGTTTATAATAAATTACTTATTTTTTCTTAAACAACAGGAATTTCTGCCAGACATCTCAGCTGCTGCAGTAGACTTCCAAGTCTGCTTTGTGTCAACACCCCAAGAGAGAAAGCTGTGGCCACAAGGCACAAGGTGAGCAGCCCCAGCAGTGCCCAGCTCTCTGTCAGAGGGACCAAAGACCTAGCCCCTCACCCCCCACTCAACATGTGGGTTCCAAGGATGCATGCCTTCCCTTGGCTTCCAACACCCACTAGGTTAATTATCATTAGTGGGTTCTTCCCTCAGGGCCTTGACACTTCCCACCTTGTCCATCCTTGCTCAGTCCTTGGAAGTATCCCAATCCCATCAAAATACCATACACAGCACCATCACCAGCCCATGCCAGTCCCTGCCCAATCTCTCAAGGGGAACCACCAGTTCCCTTGCCATCCTGCACAGTGGGCAGCTTCCCAGCTCTTCTAGCCATTCCTTGGAAGCCCTCTGCCACAAAGCCTGGCCAGTGCTCCATCTTCCTAGTATGCTTGAACCAGCACACCAAGGAGGAAGCCTGAGGCCTTGTTTTCCACCCACACACAAGAATATCTCTCATCTAGTGAGGTGGATCCGGGCTTCTAGGAAGACATGACCTGGCTTTCCTCTCACCTCCCCTTCTATTGTGTCCACCCATTCCATCCATCATCCTCCCACCCATGTGGCTGTGGCATTTCTAATACTGGTTGCCCTTCAATGAAGACAGTCCCTATCCCTTGCCAGGCTCCATCCTAGTCCCTTGAAGCCCAGCTGGGAACCACCCAAGGCAGTTAGCCAACATCTACCTGGAAGGCTGGACCTGCAAGAGCCCTGTGCACCAAGGTCCTGTCTGGCCTGCCTTTGTGACTTCATGAAGCCTACACTAACTGTCATTGAGTTTACCTCTCAACTCAGCAGTCTGGACCAAATCGGGGCTCAGGTCAGCTCCACTATCATGGGAAACCTCAGCCAGAAGCCCCAGTGGAGACTTGGAGATCATGGGCTTGAAGACAGGCCATCTAAAGGTATGATCACCTGGGAAGTGATTCTCTCTGAGATAGGAACTGTGATGTCCTTGGACCCACAGATCACAGGGGATCTGGGGTGAGAGGTGGGTTCTGGGGTTTCCCTGCAATTTCCTAAGTGGCAGAGGCTGCCTGAGGCAGTGGGCAGAGCCTCCACTCCCACCTCCTCTTCCCTTGCCCTCTAAGGGTAGTTTTCCTCTATGGACTGTTGGGGCTTAGAGCTAAGGCCTTAAACATATAAATCTACTTGTTCGCCATGACAATGTCTTTCAAAGGAGTGAGGGAATCATTGCCAGAAAAGAGAGCTCCTGTCACAAATTACTGCAATAAAATATCATCTCTCTTACCCCCTGTCAAACTTGTCAAAGAGCAAACATGTCATGGGCCTTGTCTTTCTGACAATTTGAAAGTCAGACAGGAAAACACCACATATGGAGAACAAATACATAAGCATTCCAAATCTTTCATTTGGGGAATTCACAATGGCTATGTGAGGTTTGATGATCTGAATAACCAATCTCAGAACTCCTGGCTTGTCTCTGATGTCATGCATATGTGGCCTACTGCCTCAGCTTCCCTGCAATCTGTGAGATATACCCTGAACACAGGATATTTGGGTCACTAGGAAGAGGCACTCCTCATGGTAAACACAAATATCTCCACTTATCAGATAAGTGCTGTAAACTGTGTTTGTGACATGTAATGGGGGCAGACTAAAAAGACAAAAAAATTTTGTTGGGAATTCTAACCAAACACCATCCCTTGCAGATGATTATCTCTCCCAGTGATCATGACAGAAACTTCATAGCAGAATATCCAACTTCCTTTGTTCCAAATGCATGCTCACACTAAGTTCAGAGCTTTCTTTTGGGCCTTTAAGTGGACTTGACACCAGGTAGTAATGACTTGAGCATAAGTGAGAACTCCCTTTTTCCCAAAGGTCTTTATCTGCACTTTGGTTTACAGAACTATCTCTTAAGAGTCTACTTAAGCTGGGAACACTCTTCTAAAGTTGATATATTTAAGATGGTAAAGACAGATAAATAAAAATTTCTAGACAAAGCATTGGCTATTTTTTTTCCTGTAAAGGCCAGATAGAAAATAGTCTAGACTTTGTTGGTATGGTTAGTCTCTGTGCCATACTTTCTTTTCTTAGCAAGTCTTTACAAATACATAAATCATTCTTAGCTTATGGTTAGCTAAAAGGAAAAACAAAAAGGATGATGTCAGGAAACTGTGATGCAAGGTGACATTACAGAGAGAAAATAAAATGCCCATTTTCTTCCTTTCCATACTTCTCCCTGAAAGCTAAATTGCACTGTGTAAAACCTTATGTTAAAATGACAAGTTCTGGTGCTCTAGAAATTTCTGTGTGAAATCCTGAAACTGGCCTAGTTAAAATTGGCTCCCTTTGATAGGCCTCTGCTTTTTACTCAGGATCAAAGTCCATGGTCCCTCTTTGCCAGAGCTCCTTTTCTTATCTTCCTATGAGGCAGAGTCAATCTAATGAGAACAATGGAGCTGCTAGATTCTCATCCCAGACTGGCAACAGCTGGGTTTTTAACACACTTGCTTCAGTTTCTAAGGGGTAAAATGAAGCTATGAGAATTTTCTTACTCCAGTTTTCCCAGTCTTCCAAATCCCCAACTAAGGAGTTGGCCTAGAAAATATAACTATTAAACTGAGACCTGAAGCAATTAATATTCCTAGTTTACTCTTTGCTACAAACCAGGTTTCCTAAGGAAAGAGCAGGCCCATACTTGGGGTCCTCCCCAGCAGAGGCAGGGTAAACACATCAGGCTCCTGCTCTTCTTTACCTTTCACTTCCTCCTTTCATCCTAATCAAGATATATTGCCTACTCTAATTTTTCTTCTTTTCCTGTTTTTTTTTGGGGGGGCAACTCTTGCTCATAGTCTGAACTATTAATATAGTACCAGGAGTCGTGGCCAGAGCCAGAGAGTTTAATCACTTCCTCCAACCTTGAGGACCTAATTCCAGGGGTTCTCCAAGGGCATCTCTGCATAATTTGTATCAAATTCCCAAGCAGACAATTAATGTCTGCTTAAATACTGCTGTATTGTCAGGATGCAGCCTGGGAATGGTGAGGCTGACACCCAAGGCCTTGGTGCCCCTGTCCTGGACTGCCAAGGATGCGCCCAGTGCTGCAGCCCCCCAACTTACTTGCTCATAGTGCTTCCCACTCCTGTACTGCCAAAGCCCCAGATGCAGGCAAACCCCTACTTGCCAAGGCCCAAGGCATCTCTGGGTAGCCTTTGGACCCCACCAAGGGAGGTGCATGGCAGCAGTGCAGGGGTACCTTTACTGACCCAAACTCCAACCCCCAGATGGCACCAAGATGCCTGATGAAAGTACATGGGTTGACTGACCCAGCACACCCACCCAGAGCACCAGCTTCTCTGAGTCATGTGAGTTTGAATCTGGACAGCACCCAGTGTGAACCTCAGGCTTAGGTCACAGAAGGGAGTGGCCTTAACAGAGAAGAAGACCAGAAATTCTGCAAACCAGATTGGGGCACAACCCAAGGTGGGGGCAACGGGAAAGGGCTGGAGGCTCAAGTTGGGAGGCTGGGGTGTGCCCAACTGTAGCCATGTCATCAATCTCAGGTCTGGTTTTGAGATCTGAGCCTCTGCCCATGGGATCCTCAAAAGCCACAAAGGGAGGAGGACAAGGGAAAGCAGGGGTGTTGACTCTTACAAGGGGGTTTAAGCCAAGGTGAGGGGTGGAGTCACCTGAACAGTGCCCAGAAGCTCCTGTGTCTGCCAGTGGCAGCAAGATGGTGTGGGAAGTGCCAGGAGATGGGCATTGTGTTTGGGCCTGTCCAGGAGACAGGTTTATTCTGGCTGCCTTGTCCAGTGCTCCCATAACTTGACCAGGCTCAGGGAATCTGTCTCTTGTCCACTGCACTATTGGAGTTAAAAGCTTCCTACCCTATCTCTGACAAGCAGTGGATTCTCCCCTTCATGACCAGCAGGACCCCTCACTGACCCCACTGTGGTTCAAGTCCTTCATTCTTCCCATGCATTGTCACTTGCATGAAAAGCCACAGTCCTGAATGTCTCTTCAGATTGCCACTTTCCTTCTTTCTCAGGACACCTTCTGACTTCCCAGACCCTCCTGCTTTGTGATGGGGATGAGGAGGGGGACATGTTCAGAGGGTGGGGAGGTTTATCTCAGCCTTCAGCCTCAATAAAAGGTGGCAGAGGTGGCTTGAGGTAGTAGTGTGCCTGCTCACTGGGCTGTGCTGGGGCTGGGATTGCAGGGGGCTTCTGAGGGAAAATAAATTTTAAAAATCCAGCTCCATCCTTCAGATCCCCTTCCTCTAGGACATTTCCTAGGACTGCTGAGAGGCATAGCCTTTAGGAGGAAGGGTGGGCCTTTAGGATACTTCCAGGTCACTGCTGTGGTCCAGTGGAGCTTATCTATTACTCTCCCTCCATAGACACACCTCCAACCCACATACACAACTCCAGGCTTTATTCATACCCTGTGGCAGCATCTCATCTCTGTCAGAATAGTAGACAGGACTTCCAGCATGTGAGGGCACAATCAGCTACAATTTGCACTCTAGCTTTGTCCAGGAGCCCTTCAAGACTGCCAGAAAGTTGGGGGCTGAGCCAGAAGGGCAATGAGTACTGGAGGGCAAAAAACCACCAGCTCATGTGAGCCACAGGACCCCTTGAGGTCACTAAGATCCCACCTCATATCCATGCAGGCCTGTACTGCCCACATTTCTCTCAGTGCTGACCCAATATCCATGTGGTCCTAGATCTGCCCACCCTCTACTGAGCCCTTTGATTTCTACATTTCTTGAATTCAGGGAAAAGTTTTTAACTTCTTTTTTTTTTATTCCCTCGCTGTCTGCTCTATGTCCATTCACTGTGTGCTCTTTCTGGTTCTGCTTGTCTTTCCCTTCTTGTCTTTCTCTTTAGGAGGGACTTGGAACTGATCCCAGGACTTCCAGGGTGGGAGAGGGGCACTCAATTGTTTGAGCCACCTCATCTCCCTGGTCTGCTGCATCTCTCATTCTCTCCTCTGCATCTTCCTTTGTTGCATCATCTTGCTGTGCCAGCTATCCATGACATGGGCTGTCATCTCTCCATGGCAGGGGCCATCAGCTCTCCTCAGTGTGGGCTAGGTTGACTTTACCAGGAGGCCCTGGGAATTGAACTCAGGGCCTCCCACATGGTAGATAGGAACCAAATCACTTGAGCCACATCCACTTCCCAGGGAAAATTTTACTTCTGTCAAGTTCTTCTTTCACTAAAAGTTCTCCCATTTCAAACACTGGGAACTGTGAATATTTTGAGTCAGGGAGATGGATGGGGATATAGGAAGGGATGTTTGATCCTTGAGGTCAAATTCTTCCATGCCTAACATTTCTGTTTTATTGATTTTAAGCTTGGGTTATGCCTGCTTTATGTTGCATCTAGCAATAAGAACTGCTGTGAGACTTCTGACTGATACCACAGAAATAGAGTATTGTAAGAGGATACTTTGAAAAATTGTATGCCAACAAAATGGATAATTTAGAGGAAATGGACAAATTCCTAGAAACACACAAGCAGCCTACATTGAGAAAGAAGAAATTGATGAACACAGCAGAAAAATCACAAGTAATGAGATTGAATTAGTCATCAAAAACCTCCCAACTAAGAAGAGACCAGGACCAGATGGCTGCACAAGTGAATTCTCCAAAACAGACTGGAAAGAACTACAACAATCCTACTTAAGCTCTTCTGAAAAATAGATGTGGAGGGAATATTGCCTAACTCATTCAATGATGGCAACATCACCCTAATACTGAAGTCAAACAAAGATGCCACAAGGAAAACTATAAAACAATCTCACTAATTAACCTAGATGCTAAGCTCCTCAACAAAATACTTGTTAATTATATTCAACAGCACATCAAATGAATTATATACAATGATCAATTAATTAGGTTTCATCCTTGGTATGCAAGTATGGTTCAACATAAGAAAATCAATCAGTGTAATACACCACATAAAAAGAATAAAGGAAAAAAAACTCACATGATCATCAAAATAGATGCAGTAAAAGTATTCCAAAAAATACAGCACACTTTCCTGATAAAAAATACTTCAAATGATAGGAATAGAATGAAATTTCCTCATGATGATAAAGGATATATATGAAAAATCCATAGTTAACATCATATTCAGTGGTGAAATACTAAAAGCTTTCCCTCTGTATTAGTCAGCCAAAGGGGTGCTAATGCAATATACCAGAGATTGGTTGGTCTTTATAAAGGGTATTTATTTGGGGTAGAAGTCCACAGTCACCAGGCCATAAAGCATAAGTTTCTTCCCTCACCAAAGTCCATTGCCTTGTGTTGGAGCAAGGCAGCTGCTGACATTTGACAGGGTTCAGGCTTCTTGAGTTCCTCTCTTCCCAGGGCTGCATTTCTCTCTGGGATTAGTTCCTCTGTTTCCTGCACAAAGTCAGCTATAGACTATTAGGCTCTCTATGCTTTGCTTCTCTTCCCAAGGCCAGCTGTGAACTCTCAGGCGAATGGCTTGTCTCTATCCTGGGGCCTTCTCTCCAACATCAAAACTCCAACATCAAAACTGCTACTCAAAAACTTCTGCAACTCTGTTCTTTGTGATGCCTTCAGATTTTTTTCCCCACCGACCAAGGGGTGGGGCTCAACATTCTACTGATGTGGCCCAGTCAACACCCTAATCATAATCATGCCCAGATGAAGAGATAAGTTTACAAGCATAATCCAATATATATTTTTGGAATTTGTAATTATATCAAATTGCCCAATGGCTACACTCCACCCTCTGAATTCCAAAAATACATTACAATATTTTAAAAACCTTAAATCAGTAACAATGCAAGTACAAAATCATATCATAATCATTTTAAAGAAATACAGTTTGTCTTCAGGCAAAATCCCATCTGCTGTAGACCTCTGAAACTTACAAAACCATTTAACTGCTTCCAATCCACAAATGGAAAGGCAAAGGATAAACATTTTTATTACCATAAGGAGAAATTGGGATGTTAGACATGAGTCATTGATCCTCTACAGTTCAGTAAACCTGCAGGTCATCCTATATTCGATTCCAAAGTCTGAGAGTCATTCTTAAGACAATGGTTTCTTCTCCTTGGGGCCACATGGGAATCCACCCTTTCCACAGGCTTGCCCAAAGGCCATTTTCTTGGTTTCACCCTCATCAAGCATCTGAGTGTCAACCAAGCTCTAAAGCTCACCCTCCAAGAGTGTTGGAGTGATTTCCACACCTTTCCTAATCCTTGGGTTAGAGTATTAGCCCCCCTAGTACAGTGAGGTGAAGACAACATTCCCCCTAACCTTTGGAATACAGGTTCAACCCTCTCAGAGCAATGAGTTGACCACCTGGCCTTCCCTAACCTTTGGCATACAGGTTCAACCCTCTCAGAGCAACGGGTTGACCACCTGGCCTTCTCTAATCCATGGGGGACAGGCGCACCACTCTCAGACCTATGGGGTGCTGACATTAACGGCCCTAATCTTTGAGGAATGTGCTCCACTCTCCCTGTACCCTGGGGCAGAAAAACTTTTCCTGAATATCCGGTGGGAACATCCACCATCTTCAACTGCTGGGGCAAACTCATCCTCTCTGTACACATGGGTAGGACTCCTCTCTTGGCCCAAGGCGATGTCTTAATTCCAGATCTCAGCTTCCATGGTTTTTTTCTTAAAGCTGTTTCTCTTTCAATCTTTCCTTTCCATGTCCTCTTTTGTCCAAGCTGGCAGTGGTTTTGTTCATACAGCTCTCTCAAAAACTTTGTTGGTTTAGCATGCAGGAAGCAGGGGTCCAAGCCATCAGACAGTAAGACTTTCCACAAGTCTTTCCTAGATAACTGCATCTTCAATTCTGATTTACAAGTTCCAGGTTTAGCTAAGTCTTCAAATGGGACACTTTCATTTGTGAACATGTTTTCAAGAAACATGGAAGTTCCGGAATCAGTTTCTGTTTTCTTTGTGCCCAACAGTTCAGTCCTTAGTGTATTTCACTCATCTAGTATTTTGCTATAAGCTGCAAGGAGAAGCTAAGCCACATTCTCTGGATTTACTTTGAAAAGTACTTCAGCTAAATGCGCAGGTTCACCCTTTTCAAATTCTGCCTTCCATATAACACCAGGAGTTATTCTTGCTAAGTTCTCTGCAACTTTAAAACATGGATCACCTTTCCTCCAGTGTCCAATAATAGTTTCATCATTTAATTCCAAGGCATCATAAAAAGTCTAGCATCCATATTACTATCAACAGTCTCTTCAAAGTACTGTAGGCCTTTTCCATCAAGCATTTCACAATTCCTCTTAAAAATACTCCTTACCCATTTATAAAACCGTTCCAACATTTTGGTAATTGTAAAAGCACTTCCCCACTTCTCGGTACCAAATTCTGTATTAGTCAGCCAAGGGGGTGCTAATGCAATATGCCAAAGATTGGTTAGTCTTTTTAAAGGGTATTTATTTGGGGTAGAAGTCCATGGTTACCAGGCCATAAAGCATAAGTTTCTTCTCACCAAAGTTCATTGCCACGTGTTGGAGCAAGACATCTGCCGGCATTTGTCACGGTTCAGGCTTCTTGGGTTCCTCTCTTCCTGAGGCTGTGTTTCTCTCCTGGCTTAGCTCCTCTGGTTCATTCACAAGGTCAGCTGTAGACTATTAGGCTATCTATGCTTTGCTTCTCTCCCCAAGGCCAGCTGTGAACTCTCAGGCAAATGGCTTGTCTCTATCCTGGGGCTTTCTCTCCAACATCAAAACTCCTACATCAAAACTGCTACTCAAAAACTGCTGCAACTCTGTTCTTTGTGATGCCTTTTATATTTTATTCCCCACCCACCAAGAGCTGGGGCTCAACACCCCACTGATGTGGACCAGTCAATACCCTAATCATAACTTAATCATGCCCTGATGAACAGATTAGTTTACAAGCATAATCCAATATGTATTTTTGGAATCATAATTACATCAAACTGCCCAACAGTTACACCCTCTAAGATCTGGAACAAGACAAAAAAACCCACTGTCACTTCTTTTATTTAACATTGTTAGAAGTACTTGCTCAAGCACTTAGGTAAGTAAAAGATTAAAAAGACATCCAAATTGGAAAGGAAAAAGTAAAAATTTCACTATTTGCAGATGCGATGATCCAATACATAGAAAACCATGAGAAATCTGCAACAAAGTTTCTAGAGCTTATAAATGAGGTCAGTAAAGTGGCAGGTTATAAAATCAATGAGCAAAAGGTAGTAACCTTTCTGTACAACAATAATGAGTGATAAGAGGAGGAAATCAAGAAAAAAATCCCATTTACAATAGCAACTAAAGGAATCAAATTCCTAGGAATAAACTTAACTAAAAATGTAAAGCACTCATATGCAGAAAATTACACAACACTGTTAAAGGAAATCAAAGAAGACCTAAACAAATGGAAGACTATTCCCTGTTCATGGAGAGGAAAACTAAACATCCTTGAGATGTCTCTCTGACCCACACTGATTTACAGATTTAAGGCAATCCCAATAAAAATTACCACAGAATTTTTTACTGAATTGGAAAAGCTAACTAAGAAAGTTATTTGGAAGGGCATAGGGCCCCAAATAGTGAAAGACATATTGAAAAAGAAAAACAAAATTGGAGCAATCACACTACCTGATTGTTAAACATACTAAAAAGCTACAATGGTCAAAACAGTATGGCACAAGGGTAGATATACTGGCCAATGAAAACAAATTGATAGTTCTGATAGAGATCCTAACATATACAGTCAATTGATATTTGAGAAGGCCACCAAGGCCACTCAACAGGGAGAGAATGGCTTCTTCAACAAATGTTGCTTGGAGAACTGGATATCCATATCCAAAGAATGAGAAATGAACACCCTCTCACACATTATACAAAAATTAAATCAAGATGGATCAAATATCTAAATATAAGAGCCAAGACTATTAAGACCTTGGAAGATAATGTAGGAATGCATCTAAATGATTTTGTATTCAGAAATGGTTTCATGAACATTATATGAAAGAAAAAATAGGTAGATGAGGCCTCCTCAAAATTAAAAATTTTGTACCTCAAAAGAGTTTGTCAAGAAAGTGAAAACACAGCCTACTCAATGGGAGAAAATACTTGGTAAGAATACATCTGATAGGGGCCTAATATCCAGCATATATAAATAAATCCTACACCTCAAAAATAAAAAGACAAACAACCCAATTAAAAAATGGGCAGGTGATTTGAAAAGAAACTTCTCCAGAGAAGAAATTTAAATGGCTAAAAAACACATGAAAAAATGCTCAACATCACTAGCTATTAGGGAAATGCAAAGCAAAACTACAATGAGATATCCACTTACTCCCAACAGACTGGTGGCTATTTTTTAAAAAGATGACTACAAGTGTTGGAGAGGATGTGGGGGAATAGGAACCCTCATCCACTGCTGGTGGAAACTCAGAATGGTGCAGCCATTATGGAGGATAGTTTGGCAGTTCCTCAGGAAGCTAACTATAAAATAGCCATAAAATCCAGCAATCCCACTACTGGGTATATACACTCAAGAATAGAAAGCAGAGAAATGAATAGGCATAAGTTCACCAATGTTCATAGCAGCATTATTCACTATTGCCAAAATTTGGAAGCAAACCAAATGCTCTTCAACAGATGAATGGATAAGCAAACTCTGGCATATACACACAATGGAATATTACTCAGTTGTAAGAAAGAATGCAGTAGTTAACACATGGGATAACATGGATGAATCTTGAAGACCTTATGTTGAGAGAAGCAAGCCAAGCACTGAAGGACAAATGTTACATGAGCCCACTGATATTAATTAAGCAAACTGATCAGACTCACAGAGCTAGAGTCTGGAAGATATGCTTACAGGTGACAGAAAGGGAGTACAAGATTCTGAACCAATACCCATATGGGCAAAATCTATGATAAGGCAGGAGACAGTGGTGCAGTGATGCTATTGGGTTGGGTGGTGCTCATCTGTGAGGGAGTAGGGTGGGGGTGGGGGTTGGACTGTCCATGGCACTTGGGAGAGAGTCAGGGGAGGGAGCAGATGAACTCTAGGAATTTTCAGTTATGTGGTTGAAACTACAACATTGGGACTGTTCTTTTGGCAAATATGGCAGGAGAGGGTTACTGATTTAGGGTGTTGGATTTGGGGGACATTCAGGACAGGGTGTACCTGGGGCAGGCTTCTATGGAGTGCATGAGTATTCATCTTGTCAGAGTGCATTTTATCAGTGGGTGGGTACACACACAATAATCGGGAAGGTGTTGGACTCCCATCCTGGGGAGTCCTGCTATGTTCTCAGATAAAGGGGTGGAAGTCTCTTGAGAGAATCGGCATAGGGGAGGACAGGCCAGGATGATAAGCCCTCAATGTTGTTGCAAGTAACTATGAATCTTATTCTTCATGGAGTGAAGCTTGGTGGTTTCCATGGGTCCTAAGGAAAGGAGGAGGGAGGAATAGAATAGATGGAATATGGAGCACTTTAGGGTGTGTTTGAATTGTTCTACATGATCTTGCAATGATGGATACAGGCCATGTTATATTTCATCAAAATTTATAACATTGTATGGTCCAAAATATAAACCATAATGTAAATCATTGACCTTGGTTACTAGCAATGCTTCAATATCTATACACCAATTTTAACAAATGTACCATCCACATGTAAAATGTTATTAAAAGGGGAAATGGGAAAAGGGGGAAGATGTTGGGTATATGGGAATCTCATATATTCTGTACATAACATTTTTGTTACCTAAAGCTTCTTTGCAGATAAAATGAAAAAAAAAATAAGACACTGGGGGAATAAATGAAAGAAAATGTCACTGTACATACAAGACAACATATCTTTCAGTGATGAAAGACATAAAGTCAAAAATATTTTTAATTTAATTTTTGAATTTTTATGATTTCAAATTTTAAAAATTTTTTGAATTTTGTTATTTTTAAAACTATCATTATTTCTTTTTCTTATTTATTTATTTTTGGTTATTTTGTTGGCTTCATTTTTGAACAAGTTTTGAATCACAAGATTATGACTGTGGCAGAGGAAGATCCTTGGTGTGGGGTGTCAGTGATGGGGGATGCATGGGAAGATGTTCACCTCGGGCATATCTAGAAAGCTTATGAATGTGTTCATGTTTTCATGGGACATTGTCACGATGGGCAGAGAGTCACACAATAAACAAAAGAATATCAATTCTCATCCTGGGGAGCTCCGTCACATTCTCTAATGGGAGAGCAAGAATACCCCAAGTACAGGGTCAGTGACTAGTAAAGGAGGATGGATCATTGATGGGCCCTTGTTATTAATAACTGTACTTATGAACCTTTTCTTTTGAAAGTGAAAGTTAGCCTATTATTAGAGGTTGCCTAAGGGTTACTTCCTGAGATCCTCCTTGTTGCTAAAATATGGCCTCTCTCTAAGCCAAACTCAGCATATAAATTACATTCCCCCCAGTTTGGGACATGACTCCTGAGGATGTGCCTCTGTGACACCAAGGGATTCCTACTAAGCACCTACTAGCAATGCAACTGGGAAAAGACCTAGACCTAAAGGTGGAATGGGTAAAGACAAATGAGTTTATATGGCTAAGAGATTTCAAAGTGAGTCAGAAGGTTATTCCAGATGTTATGCTTATGTACATCTCAGCAGAATCTCTTTGACTAACACAGTAAATATTGCCTCAAATAACTGAGCTCCTGAGAGTTCTAGAGATATCCAGACACTATAGGCAAGGCTAACATCTCAGGAATTTTGTGCCCTGCCAGAGGGCCCTACTTTGGAATTTATTCTCCCCAGTGTGACAGAGTTGGTTTTTGGTTTCCCTACACATGGCTCTTCTGACCTTCTATTTAAACTTACAATTAATACTAAAGTTGGTAGGTGTACATCCAAGAGACTTAAATCTTTGGGCTGTCCATGTGCCTGCTGGGCCCTGATTCTCAACAGAGTTTCAACACCTACTCGTCAGTTCATTGGACTCACCCAGGACAACTAATAAGGAAATGATGATAGACAATGACTTTCCCAATTAACAGAGAGGGTCTACAACTGCAAGCAAGATCGTCCCATCCATCTACCCCATGGGTTCTAAGCACCCTTTCAATTAGAGGCAGAGTGGACATCAGCATCCCAGAGTCTTCAGAATTGTGGAATGAATGATGGACTAGAGTAGACTTACTTTTATTCTACTATACACTTATTGATATTCTAGCAACAGAAGAACTTTATCCTTGATTTAGGGGCAGTGGTCACAGGAGGTTATGAGGAGAGGGAGAGAGAAAAATAGGTGTAATGTGGGTGAATTTTTGGGACATTGAATTGTCCTGAATGACATTGCAATGACAGACACAGGTTATTAAATATCTTGCCATAACTTACAAAATTGTTCGTGAAAGATTTTAAAGTTTAACGTAAATTAAAATCCATGGTTACTGGCAATGCTCCAAGGTGTGTTCATCAATTGTAACAAATGTACCACATTAATGAAGGATGTTGTTAATGTGGGAAAATGTGGGAGGGTTGGGAGGTGGGGCATATGAGAAATCCCCTACATTTTTAGGTAATATTTATGTAATCTAAGTATCTTTTTAAAGGTTTTTAAGAGTATGTATATATATAAACAAACTGCTGTCACCTGAGAATTTTTAGTAATGATAGAATGATAAAATAATGAAAAATATTACTCATTATTGGGCTCTTATAATATTATTAGAGAAATGTAGACTGTTTATTCCATTTTTCAAAACACATATAAAACTTTTGACATAAATGCTATGATTTAAGCAATTGAAAATTTGCAGTGGGGGTGACAAGTATCAGTCTTCCAATGCATAAATGTGTCAGATGTAGAGTCACTGGGAATCAGAGGCTAGGAGCTGAATGCGGAGGCAGGAATGACACTCACAAATCCTTTAGAAAATCCTCTGCATATGTTCCCTGAAGACTCAAGAACTAGAGTGGATGGGCCATGTCATGTTGTGTGAGAAGAGAGACTTATGGGACAAAGGGAAATGATGCCCATCCTCAGGCCAGCTGGGTGCTCTGCTGGACACACCAGTGTGAGGATGCCCTGCCCTAGCATCAGGAATCACTCCATTCATAGAGACTAGTTCTATTTGTCTCTGAACAAGCGTTCCTTTTTCCTTCTTGATTGTGTTATTGCATAGCAGAGAGTCAGTTCATCCAACACTTACTTATAAAATTCCCTACAATCCTGGCATGAGGTTGTACTTAAGCTGGCAAAGTTATTCATCATGGTGGAATTGCATGCTAGCTTCTGGTGTAGGAATCTGGGGTTTTTCATCCATGGAAACCTGAACAATGAGCCCTGTGTCAGGGTGACCCTGCAGCTCAGCTCTTGGTGCACTTATGAGACCTGGAAGTCTAGAATTCAACCTCGGGCTTTTGACAACCTACTTAATGTAAGGTCTACACAAAACCTTGCCCTGTGCAATGTACCCTTATACTGTCTGTAGGATGTCTTTCACAACTATCACATCAGTAATTTCCATCTACCCCAAATGCCTTCCTGTCCCTTCTGTCTCCACTTCTCAGAGGGTCTTGTGCATCGATCCTTGAACACAATTTGTGCATTGTAGTTGGAAGGATAAAGCATATGGCACATGTCATACATCCAGCTTACACAGAGGCTCAGTCCACAGAATCCTGGGGATCCCTCTGTTGGCACCCCTCTCTGTACCTAGCTGGCATCCTTTCTCCCTCTCTCTTTTCCCCTGCCTGGTTATTTGAGGCTCCCAACTCTGAGTCCAGGCTTTCCTTCCTGATTTTGACCCAATTCTGCCTTTTTTTTACCCCAAGAACAGCCTGACCAAGAGGCAAAGGGAAGCTGTAAGAAGGAAGGATGGAGTCCTATTACAGGACCAGCTGCTAAAGAAACAGGGAGAAGAGACAGTGGAAGACATAGGAAGAGAATTGGTGCCCTAGGAATCACTGGAAAACCAAGGATATCCTTGGCCTTCCACCAGAGTCTTGGGAGGAGAAGTAGGGTTGGAAAATCTGGTTTGGAGGTATGGTCCTGTAAGGAGGATGGGGCTGCTGTTCAAATTTAAGCATGAGCAGCCACTTTCCCAGAGTGGACCCTAAACCCAGCTCTCTCAAACCCTTGGAGCCTGCCATGCAGTTGTACTTCTTTTGTGTGTTTCCTGATATAATTTTTTACTGGCACTTGTCCTTCCTTTCACTGTCCTTGGGGTCCTTGGCACACCCAGCAAAGTACTCACTCTTGTACTTAAGAGCCACCCTGTGAGCCATGAAAAGCATAGCCCTAGTTCCAGGGTCTGTGTGGGGCCTGGAAACTAAAGGTGTTAGCTAACCAGGACAATCACATGAAATGGGTGTGGGGTGGAACTCTTTGATATCTATTGTAGGTTGTACTGCTGATTCATGGCTCAACTTTCTTCTGGAATCTTGCACTTTGACACTGTCAGAGCTTCCTTTTTGAGTTTTATCCCTGTTTCTGGTAGCTGGAAAGGTGTTTACTAAAAATTTCTTCATTTAAGCAATTCTGAAATTTCCAATACACTAATTAAGTTAGTTTTCTATTAATCTAATTTTAGAAATTACCTCTTTGTTCTTCATTCTCTGAAAGATATAAACTAGACCCTCTCAGTTTTGTTTACAGGAATAAGATAATGTCTCAGAGCAAAACCAGACAGAATGTTGTGAGGAGTACCTTATGACTCAGTAAATCTGTAACTTTTCTCAGAGACAATATGCTTGGTATCCTTGAGCATTTGGCACAATATCTAAACTGTGGTTTGTTAGCCACTGAAACCAAGGACAAGTGGAATATGGTTGAGACAATGCAGGACTAACAAATTACATGTACCCTCCACAAGATCCTGGTATCAGTTTTTTACTTGTAGTTCTTCTCACTTACCTTCTCTTTTTTGCCTATAAAAATGCTATCTCCCATTTTCACAGTGAACTGGTGTGGGGAAGATTCTCCCAATTCCTTATTTGTGTGCTCAATATAAATCACCTTTTCACTGAGAGACATGTTTCTTCTTTGTGGTGCTGGATCAGGTGGGCCCTTCTATTGGAAATGAGCCATGCTTATGGTAACAATTTGGTGAGCCAACCAGGAGACACACTGCTCTGTGATGCAGGGCCTGAAGCAGTCCAAGCCATGTGTTGTCAATCATGAGGCTTAACTGGATCCCCCATCTCTGTACCCAGCAGCTGCCTGGGGATTTCCCTGGATGAAAAAGACTGGAGGGTCTCAGTGAGGTTTCTGCTTTGGCAAACACTGGGTCCTTTGTGTGAAGGTGATTCTGAAGCTGGGTTTTTCCCTGTGATAGGTAAGTGTGTAAAATTCTTTCTTGTTCTGATCCATGTTTACTTTCACTTTGTCAGTCTACTCATGCCTAGGATCCCATAAATCAGATTTAGGGCTTGCCTGATGATTTTTTATTTTGAAGTTGGGGAACCCGATGACTTTGAGGAGTTCCTATACTTTAAGTTCTGTCTTTGTCTTTTCTTTTGATGTTTCCTCACCATGGGAAACTCTCAAAATGTGCCAGCTATATCTCCTCTGGGTTGTAAATTGGAAAATTGATCTAAACTTGGAAGGGACCCCCTTAAATAAAGGAAAATTATTTTATATTTCAATGTTGCCTGGTCACAGTATAAATTGGATGACAGTGAAAAGTAACCTAAAAATGAGCCTTGTCAACACTGTCTTGCAATTGGATTTGTTTTGTAAAAGAAATCCAAATGGAATTAGTTTAACTACTGGAAAAGTGTAAAAACTTAGTAAGATTAATATTCTCTGCTCTGTTTCCATGTTAATTCTAATGTGACCTGGATAGCCACTTTAATGAAATTGGTGCTAGGGAGTGGGTGTAGCTCAGTGGTTGAGTGCCTGCTTCACATATATGAGGTCCCATGTGCAATCTCTTGTACCTCCTAAAAAATAAAGCAAAAAATAAAAATAAAATAAAATTGGTGCTGTTAAAATTTAGTAACTATTGAACTGGACAGCATTATCAAAGAAAAAGAGAAAAATTAGAAAAATTCTACCTGCTTTTGTAAGCCAGCACTTCCATCATGGTTTAGTCCTAAAAGCAACCATCCCCCCTAATTTGTCTCAAGAGAAATACTTCAGATATGTGTCCTTGTAAATATTTCATAATATAGCTCTCTGAAATACTGCTAAAATAGTAAACTAAAGAAAGCATATGAACTATCACTATTCAAATGTTGCATAATATTATGTATTTGAAATGAAGAAATGTTATGTTCAATATAAACAAATTAAATCATTATTCTGACAAGTTTGTTTAATTTAGATGCTCATTATATGTTGTAAGGGATTTGTTTGGAGACAGTTTCCAAAATCATTCTGGTAACTTAAGCATGTTAGGTATATAGAACATATTTTTTATTATTACTATGGAAAAAGAAAGAAATTTTGTCCAAAAATTTTATGAAGAAAGAGGAAAATGTGAGATAAAACCTGAAAGAATATAGAAAGGGTAGAAGGTTCACAAAAAAGGAAATATTGTGTTCAAAGTTGGGTAAGATTAAATGGGTCTATCTATACCTTTTTAAAAGACAGTATCAAATAGTATACTGGTGCAAAGCTAAAATTTGTTTCTTTCTCTGTTAAAGTGACAAAGTTTCTTAAATCATTAGTCTGTTTCAGTAAAAGATTATAGTTTTTCTCCTGGGTAATGAGTTTATGAAGCAGAAAATCAGTTTTATCATAATAGCTTCTTGTTCTTTAACCTTATCATGTTCTTTGTTGTTTAAGATAAGCAGGTCTTCTCACTTTAAAAAAAAACATAATTTTCAAACCTAACAACTTTTAAAATTTTGCTTTCTCCAAACCAAATTTTGAAAGGTATCTTCTAATTTCAAATTATTGTAAAAGATTTGCCCTTTCATCTTGTAAAAAGTGAATTGTTAAAAATAATTAAATTCATTCGGCATGTTATAAATTAAAAGGGATGTACATCAATGCTGCCAAACTCTCTCATGCATTTAAGCAAGGCCCCCAGTGCTGTGCATGGTGCCTCTTCACTTGAGTTATTGGTTAAATTGTTCACTGACTCCGAAAACAATAAAAGTATCTGCCACATCACCTGATCATGCTCCTGAAGCAGATGGAGGTACATGGCTGCTTCAAACACCTGCAGCTCTACCAGCCAGAGATGGCTTGCTTTCCAGGACTAATGGTGCTCCAGTATGCTACTTGTGTGAGGGTTATACCAAGTGGAACAATAGTTACAAGAGAAATGTAAGTAAAACATAAACAAACACAACTGGCATTATGGCCTTCTCCCATGGAGAGATGACATTTATGGTATTGCAAACCTGGAGCTTAGTTATATTAACTGCAGCTCAAAGAGAAACTTATGCATTGTTCAGCATTAAGTACTATACCTGATGAATAGGTACATATGTTCATAGTAGTGAACATGCTAAGTCTTGGTAAACTTGATTCATTTTCTAAGTAGTTAATGAACTTCTCTATGAGATAAAAGAATGCCTTTCTTAAATAATGCCTTTATTTTGCTTGCCATATGCTTTTCTTTTTGTTGCCTAAATTGTCTTTGTGAATTTATGTATAGAGCATTCTCCAAAATGTTATGAAAAGTTTCTTCACCCCTAAACAGCAGGAAATAACCAAAGAAGAAGACACCTTTGTCCATTTCCCTTATATGAGGAATATTTACAAATATATCTTCTTAAGAATAAGAAGAGTGTAAACACAAGGAGGGTATGATAGCTTGAAAATGTGCTTACTAAAAATTTCTTCACTTAAGAAACTCTGAGAATTCTAATACCCTCATTAAGCCTATTTTCTATTAATCTAATTTTAGAAGTTTACTCTTTGCACTTAGTTCCCTGAAGGATATTAACAAGAATTTTGCATTTTTTATAGGAATATGATAGTGTCTCAAAGCAAAACCAGACAGAATGATGTCAGGAGCACCTTATGACCCAGTAAATCTATAACTTTTCTCAAGACCAAAAAGCTTGATATCCTTGAGCAGTTGGCACAGCAATATCTAAACAGTGGTTTATTAGCCACTGAAATCAAGGACAAGTGAACATGCTTGAGAAAATGCAGTACTGGCAAATTCTATGTACCCTCCTTACAGCACCCCTGCCATCATACCATCACTTGTTTTTCCCCTTGTTCTTCTTCTCACCTACACCTTTTCTCTTTTTTTGCCTATAAAAATATTAGCTCCCATTTTTCGCTTTGAACTGATTTTGGGAAGATTCTCCCAATTCCTTGCTTTTGCACTTGCAATAAATCACCTTCTCATCAAGAAACATGTTTGTCTTTTGTAGCACTGAATCAGGTGGGTCCTTCTTTTGGAAATGAGCTGTGCTTACAGTAACACTCCCACACAGCCTTTAACTGTGTTTAATTGTTTAGGATGTGGCATCTTTGCTTTTCTGGGTAATCCTGTTCACCTCCAGAGGACTTGGCCTTCCAAGGCAGCTCTCTGTCCTGATAAACATGAATTCATGGAGGGCCAATGTCTAGGGAGTCCTTGCAGAGATGATGTCCATTTCTCCAGTGACAGAAACTGGAATAGTAACTGGATATTTAACCTGGACACTGGAAGATGAGTAGCTACACTTCTACCATGGTGTATCACTAGGGACCACCCATGCCAGAAAGAGTAAGAGTGAGGGAGCAGATCAAGTGAGAAAACAATGAGGTCAGCAGATGTATGTGCCTCAGAGATCCAAAGTATGTGTGTTGGGGGTAATTTGCAGGGAAGGTATGCTCATGAGGTACCTCCTCTGGTGGTCTGCAATAATCACACTGGAAAAGCCAAGTGGGTCATGTCTCAAAGAGGATGGGAGGAAATACCAACACACTTTATCCCCAAGTTCCAAAGACTGTGAAAATTTTTACTTCCATCCAGGTCCTCCAGATCCAGCTTCCTAAGAATGTATGTGCCAAGAAGGAGGATGGTGTTGTTTTGCTGAACAGTGGGTTAGTTTAATATATAATCATGACTCTGTATGTACTATTTGTGGGCTCCATTGTTCTCTACATCTGGACCCAATGGATGTCAGGGAATGGTAACACCTCTACACCACGTGTAGCAGATGGTTGATTGGTTCATTGCTCAGTTCCATCTCCTTTAAATTTCTGGTGAGTGGCAATCACTCTACCAGGGGCCACAATGGAAGGGTTTCTGCTCAACAGTTTAACTCCTTAAAATGTTTTTAATTGAGGTGAAAATTACATACATTGAAAAACATCACTCTTAAGATTACAATTCAAGTTTTGGGAAATGCACACATACATGTAACCAACACTGACCTAAAAAACTATATTATTTCCATCACCCCAGAAATCTCTCTTTTCCACCTCCCATTTGACCCCACCTCTCACAAGCAAACATTCTGATTTCCCTCACCACAGGTCAATTTTAGCTGTTTTTGAACACCATGTTGAGAAGTGTTACCTAAGGTACACTAGGGTCTTGTTTCTTTCACACATATATTGTCTGTGATGTTCATCTGCATTGTATGAATTAGCCATTTATCCTGTTATAATGCTGAGGACTATTCCATTTATGAATGGATTATTCATTTAGTTATTCTCCTGTTGAACATTTAGATTAATTAAAGTTTGGGTTTGTAAAAAGAAATAAAACAGAGTTACTATGGGTAAGAGATTAAAATAAAGTCAGGTGGTCATTCTAGATATTACTCTTAAACAAATATCAGCTAGTTATCACAAACTGCCAATGTGTGCAAAGCCTCAAGCAACAATATTCCTCAGAATCCCAAGGACATCTGGACACCACAAACAAACCACAAGATAAAGATCTCAGTCAACTATTAAACTGATGGACATTTAGAGAACTCCAAATATCCACCAACCACAAACAACTTATGAAATCTTCTTTCTCTTTAAAAACCTTTCTTGGAAATGCCAAGACAGGACATGATTTGGATTGTTATCTGAATGTATGTTCCTCAAATTCCAATTCCAAAACCCCCAATTAAATGCATTTTTTGATCTGCAGCTCAGTTTTTTATCTCATGGTTACCAGGCACAGAATAACAGAACAGGAAGGTTTACAAAGATCTCCCTCCACTAGAAAAATGAGAGCTAAAAAGGAGGATGAAATAAATTAGTTGGTAACACTGGACCTGAATGGCAGGAATGCCAGAGGAAGAAGAGTCTGCAGAGTTGAGTTTTTGTAAGTGAAAGCAGGAACCACTGACCACCCCCCATTTACCAGCCCTGCTGCAGTAGTTACAGAAATGGGTGTTACTGCTGCAGGGCAGTCAAGCACCCAGAAGCAGCCAGGTAGATCATCACTGGCAGAGGAAACCTTGTCCCCTCAAAGTTGGAGTTGAGGCTTGAGATCACATTAGTGGATCTGGAAGGGAACAGCTTGTGGAAGCTGGCCTCAATTTCACCCTCTGGGTATTGGTACTGAAAGGCTCCCACCAATATCCACCTAGACATAAAGAGCTACTGTGTTTTTTTCTTCTCTATGTAGGCATTTCCTGGTCTGGAATGGTATAGTCTCTGATCTTGGTTTCAGCCCTATCAGCAACAGGTGCTTCAGGCGTCACATCAGCATCTTCCAGGGCTTACATACCAAGCTCACTTTTTCTTGGCTAGGTTTCTTCTTTCTCTTGTGTTCTTTATTCTGGAAGAACACTGCATGTCCAGTGCAGATGCTAGCCTCAGTTTCCCACAGAAGAAGCATTTTCTGACCTTACACCAGCATCTACATGAACATAAAGAACAAGTGCACCTATTTCTATTTATTTTATATTTTGGCTGGTGTTTGTCTTTCTTTGCTTTACAGTTTTGGTTGTGTCAGATCCCTAAAGAATGGGCAGAGACACTGGCCTAGGTTTTGGCCTTGAAAGCACAGCTTTTGTCTTTCAACAAGCACAAAACCAGAGGCTTGTAGAGACAGTGCACTTCATATTTTTTCTTTTTTTGTTGGTGTTTTTATCTGATTATTAGTATATTGTCTTTTCTTTTTGTCATCTTATCTCCTGCTCTTTTTTCCTTGCTTTCTTTCCTTGTTTTTAGACTGTGGACTGAAGATTGGGAGAAATAGATTTCCAGAGTGACAAACATAGCAAAATATTCAGCATGTTTAGCTCTCACTCAAATATACAAAATACAAAAAAATAGAGGAAAGTATGACACAGAGGAGAAAAATAATTTAATTGAAAAATATCACCAATGAAGTATAGTCTCTTGAATTACTAGTCAAAGATCTTAGAACAACTCTTATAAATAGGATCAATGAACTAATGGAAAATTTGTAGACAAACTAAAAGAAATAAAACAAAACAATATAAAACAAAATGAAATTTTCAATACTAAGATAGAAATTACAAAGAGCTAAATGGAAATTTGGGGATTCAACAGTACAATAACTTAATTGAATAATTCAAAAGCAGATTGAACTGAATTGCAAGAGCAGATTGGTGAGGGCTGAAGAAAGTATCAGTGAACACACACACAAAAAAACAATTGAAGCTGTCCAGGTTACAGAGCAGAAGAAAACAGAATGGAAAATAATGAACAGAGTCTGAGTAACCTGTGGAGTACCATAAAGTATGTCAATATATGTAAAATAGGAGTCCCAGAAGAAGCACAGATAGATAAATGGCCAGAAAAAAGTGCTTAAAGAAACATCAAATGGGGTATTTAGTAGTCATGGGAAATATTCTTCATTACCTTACTGTAATGGACAGAGGACACAGTAAATATCATCAAAAATTATTAAACTGTACAGTCTAAATTGTAAACCATACTGTAAACCATTGATGATTTTTAGTTGCT